>JAQJVL010010045.1:0-13795 GCA_035578905.1 Stictocephala bisonia | reverse complement strand
TATGTCAAAAATAAATACTCACGTATCCCCTCACCCCAGCCAACAGTTCCCACATAGTTCATGAGAATATTTGTTATGTCATAGTGTACTACATCAGCAGTACCTCCTCCCCCACAGCCATCAGTTCTCACATAGTTTATGAGAATGTTTGTTATGGCATATTGTACTACATCAGCAGTATCCCCTCCCCTACAGCCAACAGTTCTCACATAGGTCATGAGAATATTTCTTATTTCATAATGTACAACATCAGCAGTACCCCTCCCCCACAGCCAACAGTTCTCACATAGTTCATGAGAATGTTTGTTATGTCATAATGTACAACATCAGCAGTACCCCCTCCCCCACAGCCAACAGTTCTCACATAGTTCATGAGAATGTTTATTATGTCATAATGTACAACATCAGCAGTACCCCCTCCCCCATAGCCAGCAGTTCTCACATAGTTCATGAGAATGTTTGTTATGTCATAATGTACTACATCAGCAGTATCCCCTCCCCCACAGCCAGCAGTTCTCACATAGTTCATGAGAATGTTTATTATGTCATAATGTACAACATCAGCAGTACACCCTCCCCCACAGCCAACAGCTCTCACATAGTTCATGAGAATGTTTATTATGTCATAATGTACAACATCAGCAGTACACCCTCCCCTACAGCCAACATTTCTCACATAGTTCATGAAAATGTTTATTATGTCATAATGTACAACATCAGCAGTACCCCCTCCCCCACAGCCAACAGTTCTCACATAGTTCATGAGAATGTTTATTATGTCATATTGTACAACATCAGCAGTACCCCCTCCCACACAACCAGCAGTTATCACATAGTTCATGAGATTGTTTATTATGTCATAATGTACAACATCAGCAAATACCCCCTCCCCCACAGCCAGCAGTTATCACATAGTTCATGAGAATGTTTATTATGTCATAATGTACAACGTCAGCAGTACCCCCTCCCCCACAGCCAGCAGTTATCACATAGTTCATGAGAATGTTTATTATGTCATAATGTACAACGTCAGCAGTACCCCCTCCCCCACAGCCAGCAGTTCTCACATAGTTCATGAGAATGTTTATTATGTCATAATGTACAACGTCAGCAGTACCCCCTCCCCCACAGCCAGCAGTTCTCACATAGTTCATGAGAATGTTTATTATGTCATAATGTACAACATCAGCAGTACCCCCTCCCCCACAGCCAACAGTTCTCACATAGTTCATGAGAATGTTTGTTATATCATAATGTACAACATCAGCAGTAACCCCTCCCCCACAGCCAGCAGTTCTCACATAGTTCATGAGAATGTTTATTATGTCATAATGTAAAACATCAGCAGTATCTCCTCTCCCACAGCCAGCAGTTCTTACATAATTTATGAGAATGTTTATTATGTCATAATGTACAACATCAGCAGTACCCCCTCCCCCACAGCCAGCAGTTCTCACATAGTTCACGACAATGTTTGTTATGTCATAATGTACGACAACAGCAGTATTCTTATACCCACTACCAACACTTCCACATAGTTCATCAGAATGTTTGTTATGTCATAATGTACTACATCAGCAGTATCCCCTCCCCCACAGCCAGCAGTTCTCACATAGTTCATGAGAATGTTTGTTATGTCATAATGTACTACATCAGCAGTACCCCCTCCCCCACAGCCAACAGTTATCACATTGTTCATGAGAATGTTTGTTATGTCATAATGTACTACATCAGCAGTATCCTTATACCCACTACCAACACTTCTACATAGGTCATGAGAATGTTTGTTATGTCATAATGTACTACATCAGCAGTACCCCCTCCCCCACAGCCAGCAGTTCTCACATAGTTCATGAGAATGTTTGTTATGTCATAATATACTACATCAGCAGTATCCCCTCCCCCACAGCTAACAGTTTTTACATAGGTCATGAGAATGTTTGTTATGTCATAATATACTACAGCAGCAGTATCCCCTCCCCCACAGCCAACAGTTCTCACATAGTTCATAAGAATGTTTGTTATGTCATAATGTACTACATCAGCAGTACCCCCTCCCCCACAGCCAACAGTTCTCACATAGTTCATGAGAATGTTTGTTATGTCAAAATATACTACATCAGCAGTATCCCCTCACCCACAGCCAACAGTTCCCACATAGTTCATGAGAATATTTGTTATGTCATAGTGTACTACATCAGCAGTACCTCCTCCCCCAAAGCCATCAGTTCTCACATAGTTTATGAGAATGTTTGTTATGGCATATTGTACTACATCAGCAGTATCCCCTCCCCCACAGCCTACAGTTCTCACATAGTTCATGAGAATGTTTGTTATGTCATAATGTACTACATCAGCAGTGTTATCTCCCCCACAGCCAACAGTTTGCACATAGGTCATGAGAATGTTTGTTATGTCATAATGTACTACATCAGCAGTACCCCCTCCCCCACAACCAACAGTTCTCACATAGTTCATGAGAATGTTTATTATGTCATAATGTACAACATCAGCAGTACCCCCTCCCCCATAGCCAGCAGTTCTCACATAGTTCATGAGAATGTTTGTTATGTCATAATGTACTACATCAGCAGTATCCCCTCCCCCACAGCCAGCAGTTCTCACATAGTTCATGAGAATGTTTATTATGTCATAATGTACAACATCAGCAGTACACCCTCCCCCACAGCCAACAGCTCTCACATAGTTCATGAGAATGTTTATTATGTCATAATGTACAACATCAGCAGTACCCCCTCCCCTACAGCCAACATTTCTCACATAGTTCATGAAAATGTTTATTATGTCATAATGTACAACATCAGCAGTACCCCCTCCCCCACAGCCAACAGTTCTCACATAGTTCATGAGAATGTTTATTATGTCATATTGTACAACATCAGCAGTACCCCCTCCCACACAACCAGCAGTTATCACATAGTTCATGAGATTGTTTATTATGTCATAATGTACAACATCAGCAAATACCCCCTCCCCCACAGCCAGCAGTTATCACATAGTTCATGAGAATGTTCATTATGTCATAATGTACAACGTCAGCAGTACCCCCTCCCCCACAGCCAGCAGTTATCACGTAGTTCATGAGAATTTTTATTATGTCATAATGTACAACGTCAGCAGTACCCCCTCCCCCACAGCCAGCAGTTATCACATAGTTCATAAGAATGTTTATTATGTCATAATGTACAACGTCATTAGTACCCCCTCCCCCACTGCCAGCAGTTATCACATATTTCATGAGAATGTTTATTATGTCATAATGTACAACGTAAGCAGAACCCCCTCCCCCACAGCGAACAGTTCTCACATAGTTCATGAGAACGTTTATTATGTCATAATGTACAACATCAGCAGTACCCCCTCCCCCACAGCCAGCAGTTCTCACATAGTTCATGAGAATATTTATTATGTCATAATGTACAACATCAGCAGTACCCACTCCCCCACAGCCACCAGTTCTCACATAGTTCATGAGAATGTTTATTATGTCATAATGTACAACATCAGCAGTACCCCCTCCCCCACAGCCAGCAGTTCTCACATAGTTCATGAGAATGTTCATTATGTCATAATGTACAACATCAGCTGTACCCTCTCCCCCACAGCCAGCAGTTCTCACATAGTTCATGAGAAATTTTGTTATGTCATAATGTACAACGTCAGCAGTACCTCCTTCTCCACAGCCAGCAGTTCTCACATAGTTCATGAGAATGTTTGTTATGTCATAATGTACAACATCAGCAGTATCCCCTCCCCCACAGCCAGCAGTTCTCACATAGTTCATAAGAATGTTTATTATGTCATAATGTACAACATCAGCAGTACCCCCTCCCCCACAGCCTACAGTTCTCACATAGTTCATGAGAATGTTTATTATGTCATAATGTACAACATCAGCAGTATACCCTCCCCCAGAGCCAACAGTTCTCACATAGTTCATGAGAATGTTTATTATGTCATAATGTACAATATCAGCAGTACCCCCTCCCCCACAGCCAACAGTTCTCACATAGTTCATGAAAATGTTTAATATGTCATAATGTACAACATCAGAAGTACACCCTCCCCCACAACCAACAGTTCTCACATAGTTCATGAGAATGTTTATTATGTCATAATGTACAACATCAGCAGAACCCCCTCCCCACAGCCAACAGTTCTCACATAGTTCATGAGAATGTTTATTATGACATAATGTACAACATCAGCAGTACACCCTCCCCCACAGCCAACAGTTCTCACATAGTTCATGAGAATGTTTGTTATGTCATAATGTACTACATCAGCAGTATCCCCTCCCCCACAGCAAGCAGTTCTCACATAGTTCATGAGAATGTTTATTATGTCATAATGTACAACATCAGCAGTACCCCCTCCCCCACAGCCAACAGTTCTCACATAGTTCATGAGAATGTTTATTATGTCATAATGTACAACATCAGCAGTACACCCTCCCCCACAGCCAACAGTTCTCACATAGTTCATGAGAATGTTTATTATGTCATAATGTACAACATCAGCAGTACCCCCTCCCCCACAGCCAACATTTCTCACATAGTTGATTAGAATGTTTATTATGTCATAATGTACAACATCAGCAGTACCCCCTCCCCCACAGCCAACAGTTCTCACATAGTTCATGAGAATGTTTATTATGTCATAATGTACAACATCAGCAGTACCCCCTCCCCCATAGCCAGCAGTTCTCACATAGTTCATGAGAATGTTTGTTATGTCATAATGTACTACATCAGCAGTATCCCCTCCCCCACAGCCAGCAGTTCTCACATAGTTCACGAGAATGTTTATTATGTCATAATGTACAACATCAGCAGTAAACCCTCCCCCACAGCCAACAGCTCTCACATAGTTCATGAGAATGTTTATTATGTCATAATGTACAACATCAGCAGTACCCCCTCCCCTACAGCCAACATTTCTCACATAGTTCATGAAAATGTTTATTATGTCATAATGTACAACATCAGCAGTAACCCCTCCCCCACAGCCAACAGTTCTCACATAGTTCATGAGAATGTTTATTATGTCATAATGTACAACATCAGCAGTACCCCCTCCCCCACAGCCAACAGCTCTCACATAGTTCATGAGAATGTTTATTATGTCATAATGTACAACATCAGCAGTACCCCCTCCCCCACAGCCAACATTTCTCACATAGTTGATTAGAATGTTTATTATGTCATAATGTACAACATCAGCAGTACCCCCTCCCCCACAGCCAACAGTTCTCACATAGTTCATGAGAATGTTTATTATGTCATAATGTACAACATCAGCTAATACCCCCTCCCCCACAGCCAGCAGTTATCACATAGTTCATGAGAATGTTTATTATGTCATAATGTACAACGTCAGCAGTACCCCCTCCCCCACAGCCAGCAGTTATCACATAGTTCATGAGAATTTTTATTATGTCATAATGTACAACGTCAGCAGTACCCCCTCCCCCACAGCAAGCAGTTATCACATAGTTCATAAGAATGTTTATTATGTCATAATGTACAACGTCATTAGTACCCCCTCCCCCACTGCCAGCAGTTATCACATATTTCATGAGAATGTTTATTATGTCATAATGTACAACGTAAGCAGAACCCCCTCCCCCACAGCCAACAGTTCTCACATAGTTCATGAGAACGTTTATTATGTCATAATGTACAACATCAGCAGTACCCCCTCCCCCACAGCCAGCAGTTCTCACATAGTTCATGAGAATATTTATTATGTCATAATGTACAACATCAGCAGTACCCACTCCCCCACAGCCACCAGTTCTCACATAGTTCATGAGAATGTTTATTATGTCATAATGTACAACATCAGCAGTACCCCCTCCCCCACAGCCAGCAGTTCTCACATAGTTCATGAGAATGTTCATTATGTCATAATGTACAACATCAGCTGTACCCTCTCCCCCACAGCCAGCAGTTCTCACATAGTTCATGAGAAATTTTGTTATGTCATAATGTACAACGTCAGCAGTACCCCCTTCTCCACAGCCAGCAGTTCTCACATAGTTCATGAGAATGTTTGTTATGTCATAATGTACAACATCAGCAGTATTACCTCCCCCACAGCCAGCAGTTCTCACATAGTTCATGAGAATGTTTATTATGTCATAATGTACAACATCAGCAGTACCCCCTCCCCACAGCCAGCAGTTCTCACATAGTTCATGAGAATGTTTGTTATGTCATAATGTACGATATCAGCAGTATCCTTATACCCATTACCAACACTTCCACATAGTTCATGAGAATGTTTGTTATGACATAATGTACTACATCAGCAGTATCCCCTCCCCCACAGCCAGCAGTTCTCACATAGTTCAAGAGAATGTTTGTTATGTCATAATGTACTACATCAGCAGTATCCCCTCCCCCACAGCCAGCAGTTCTCACATAGTTCATGAGAATGTTTGTTATGTCATAATGTACTACATCAGCAGAATCCACTCCCCCACAGCCAACAGTTCTCACATAGGTCATGAGAATGTTTGTTATGTCATAATATACTACATCAGCACTATCCCCTCCCCCACAGCCAACAGTTCTCACATAGTTCATGAGAATGTTTGTTATGTCATAATGTACAACATCAGCAGTACCCCCTCCCCCACAACCAACAGTTCTCACATAGTTCATGAGAATGTTTGTTATGTCATAATGTACTACATCAGCAGTACCCCCTCCCCCACAGCCAGCAGTTCTCACATAGTTCATGAGAATGTTTGTTATGTCATAATGTACTACATCAGCAGTACCCCCTCCCCCACAGCCAACAGTTCTCACATTGTTCATGAGAATGTTTGTTATGTCATAATGTACTACATCAGCAGTATCCTTATACCCACTACCAACACTTCTACATAGGTCATGAGAATGTTTGTTATGTCATAATGTACTACATCAGCAGTACCCCCTCCACCACAGCCAGCAGTTCTCACATAGTTCATGAGAATGTTTGTTATGTCATAATATACTACATCAGCAGTATCCCCTCCCCCACAGCTAACAGTTTTTACATAGGTCATGAGAATGTTTGTTATGTCATAATATACTACAGCAGCAGTATCCCCTCCCCCACAGCCAACAGTTCTCACATAGTTCATAAGAATGTTTGTTATGTCATAATGTACTACATCAGCAGTACCCCCTCCCCCACAGCCAACAGTTCTCACATAGTTCATGAGAATGTTTGTTATGTCAAAATATACTACATCAGCAGTATCCCCTCACCCACAGCCAACAGTTCCTACATAGTTCATGAGAATATTTGTTATGTCATAGTGTACTACATCAGCAGTACCTCCTCCCCCACAGCCATCAGTTCTCACATAGTTTATGAGAATGTTTGTTATGGCATATTGTACTACATCAGCAGTATCCCCTCCCCCACAGCCAACAGTTCTCACATAGTTCATGAGAATGTTTGTTATGTCATAATGTACTACATCAGCAGTATTATCTCCCCCACAGCCAACAGTTTGCACATAGGTCATGAGAATGTTTGTTATGTCATAATGTACTACATCAGCAGTACCCCCTCCCCCACAACCAACAGTTCTCACATAGTTCATGAGAATGTTTGTTATAGCATATTGTTCTACATCAGCAGTACCCGCTCTCCCACAGCCAACAGTTCTCTAATAGTTCATGAGAATGTTTGTTATGTCATAATATACTTCATCAGCAGTATACCCTCCCCCACAGCCAACAGTTCTCACATAGGTCAGGAGAATGTTTGTTATGTCACAATGTACTACATCAGCAGTACCCCCTCCCCCACAGCCAACAGTTCTCACATAGTTCATGAGAATGTTTGTTATGTCATAATGTACTACATCAGCAGTACCCCCTCCCCCACAGCCAGCAGTTCTCACATAGTTCATGAGAATGTTTGTTATGTCATAATGTACAACATCAGCAGAACCCCCTCCCCCACAGCCAGCAGTTCTTACAAAGTTCATGAGAATGTTTGTTATGACATATTGTACTACATCAGCAGTACCCCCTCCCCCACAGCCAACAGTTCTCACATAGGTCATGAGTATGTTTGTTATGTCATAGTGTACAACATCAGCAGTATTTCCTCTCCCACTACAACAATTTCACATAGTTCATGAGAACGTTTGTTATATCATAATGTTCGACATTAGCAGTATCCCAACCCCACTACCAACAGTTCCCACACGTTCATGAGAATGTTTGTTATATCATAATGTGTGACATCAGCAGTATCCCACCCCCACTACAAAAGTTCCCACTCGTTCATGAGAATGTTTGTTGTGTCATAATGTGCGACATCAGCAGTATCCCATCCCAACTACAAAAGTTCCAACACGTTCATGAGAATGTTTGTTATGTCATAATGTGCGACATCAGCAGTATCCCACCCCCACTACAAAAGTTCCCACATGATCATGAGAATGTTTGTTATATCATGATGTAGGACATTAGCAGTATACCCTCTCCCACTACCAACAGTTCCCACATGATTATGAGAATTTTTGTTATGTCATAATGTGCGACATCAGCAGTATCCTTATACCCATTACCAACACTTCCACATAGTTTATGAGAATGTTTGTTATAGCATAATGTATGATATCAGCAGTATCCTTATACCCACTACCAACACTTCCACATAGTTCATGAGAATGTTTGTTATGTCATAATGTGCGACATCAGTAGTATCCTTATGACATAACAAGCACTAGAGATCTGTTCCTAACTCAGTACGAGCCACAGACTACGGGATGGAATCTAACGTTACGGGGTTTCTGTGAACACGTCTAAAAGTACGTTAATATATTGTGCTCAGTAATGTGTCGAGTCAATTAATCCTAAATTAATTTAACAAGTAATTCCTTTAATGCGAGGCCTCACTGCCAAATTAGAACAGACTGCTGTAGAGAGTGGTGTTTGAGATCCAATTACCGGATTAGCAGAGTATAGAGCTGATGTAGTCTCTCATAGTGCTCATGCCACAAGAATTTGCTGATGCTTCATTGGATTACCGTACAGTTTCCCAGTATAGAGGTGATGTAGACTCTCATAGTGCTCATGCCACAAGTATTTGCTGACGCTTCATTGGATTACCGTACAGTTTCCCAGTATAGAGCTGGAAAGGTGATTTAATTGTATTCTTAGATAATATACACAAATATGAGATAAAATATTGAGTAAGACTTTATCATTTACTAGAAAACAACTACTAGATAAAGAAAACAGTTTTTAAACTAAGAATGCTTAGACATTCACGACCTTGATACATTTACAGAAAATGAAAGGAATTGAATATTATTTTCCTTACAAACATGTAGCTAAGAATGACTTTAAAGTATCGGTTCTCAAGAAACATATAATGAGAAATTCAAATTTATACAAAAATATATATGTTTATGCAGGATTAAATAAGAATTTGTATTGAAATTTATAAGGCTTTTAAACTAACAGCAAAATTAATTAACAAGAATCAAAAGAAGAAGAAATGAAATAAATTATTTATTAATAAATTATTACTGAATGTTAAACTCTGAATTTATATTACAATGTTAGGGTGCTAATAATGAAGCTACAACAATCTTTTTTTTTTTTTTTTTTAGTAATAATATCTTTATTTATCTCAAAAATTACATATGTACATATAGCTTCCACCACAAAAAACATAATATAAGTAGCAATTACAATAATTAACAACAAATCACATACAGTCAAGTACAAAACAAACAATTAAATCCGTCTTATACACACACATAAATATACAATACCAAGTCTGACCTAGAATATTGAAAAGGAAACTAAAAAGAAAATACTTCTGCTGAGAAAATAAAGATGTAAACCTCCAAGACTAAGCCTGTGTGGAGGAACTCTTAATATTGAAATTTTGTTAATGCTGTTGACCTACCAATGACACATAAATAATAATTTTACAATAAGATTTAATTTATAATGCTCCAAACTGTACATCAGAAAATATATTTTTTTTTGTATAAAATACATATCAATATTTATTTTTAGAGCCTTTATATTGAATAAAAACTATACTATGGCATTTTACTTTAAAAAATTGCTAAGAGTTATCTAATGTTTCAATATATTTTCAAAATGGTATACAAATGTGATGTATGAATCATTTAAATGTGAATTATTTACGTATTTAGATAATTTTATACTGTAAAATTTGTGTGTAACCATTTCCTAATTTTATTTCCAAACATATGAACATTCTCTATCTTTCTTTTTAGTATGGTTTTAATTAATTGGAAAGCTTATGGGAAATTTTATATAAAGTGGAGTGATGCATTGAAAAATCATTGGAAGACTGAAAATAGTTCCCCTTCTAATCAAACCTTTAACATTAAGACTTTAAATATAGTTAAATAAAATATTGGAGTGAACAACTTTCTTACTGTATGAACTAAAAATATTTTGTTAAATGTCTGCACGAAAGATACCCCTCCCCCGTTCTATATTGAAAGGGTAGATTATGTCCTTAATCTCATCCTAGAAGACGGTATTGGTCCAGCATTATAGGGATTCCCCGGGGGTTGGAAACCCATTATGGCATCAGCGATTATCCTCCGCTAACATTCACTGTCCTCAGATTGAAGTCTGTCACCTCACAATGAAAAGATTCTGAACTTCCAATTCGTATTGTAGACGTAAATTTAATATTCGATCAAGAATAAGGCTATAATTTTCTCAAAGTTACATTTTCAAAGAGTTAATATTTTTCTTTGTTTAATTGAATTCAATAATATCCTTTATTTCCATGAGATCAATAATTTCTTCTCATTGAATTGTTCTTCAGTTAATTCATCACCTAAATAACGCACTCTTTCTTAATCCAATTTAGGTATTTTAACTCAATAGTAGTACGTGTAAAGCAATATAATATATGACACCGACCATGGCTGACTTCTCCACAGTCCAACTGTTCAAATTAAAGGTTTTGACTACTGTAATAATGTATTTAAATTCCATATATTCGTCAAATATCTAACTACTGATTCGTTCATAAACGTATTCATGTGACTGTTCGCTTTGATGTTACCGATCACCGAATTCAATAACACAGTACTCCATGCGTACTCAGTTCGAATTAGAAACAACTGGTCTTTTTGAGTCTGTGTTAATAAGTGGGTTTGTTCAATAGGATTTTATTTTAATGGGCTTTTTCAAATTTTAAGTTTAACTTTCAGTTCCAACTACATATGATCTTTAAATGTATTTTGCTACACTACTACTACACGAAACTTTCTGGGCTACAATTATACAAGAATCTTGCTACATGAATGAAAACTGTTCATAGGATTCTATTCTGAAACTAAGTACTCTATTATTACTAAAGTCTCGTGGATATTAATGATAAACATTTAAACGTCCTTGGAACTTCCACAACAATTTTATGTTTTCGAGCAATAAAATGAGTGATCTTTTCTTATAATATAAATACGAGTATAATGATTCATATAGTACATTACTTTTCAACTAATAATAAATTTAGGAATATTTCTTTAAAAAATTTTATTTTTCCAATAATTTGTAGTCTCTAATCTAGTTTCAAAAGATGAATTATAATTATAATAATATGTTGTTAGAAAATATAATTAATATGAATAGTATAGGTACTACTCATTTTACATTTTCCTTCTGTATCAATTATTTAAATTTTCTGTGGGTTTTTATTATTTATTGTTTATATTTATTCCAAATATCACATTTCAATCTTATTATTTTACGTACATAAGAAACAAATACAATTTACATCAACGTCTTTGCTCACTGAATCCGCTGTGAAGAGAACACACGTACCTACCATTCCCGCCCAGCACGGGAGACAGGTCTGTAATGGACCGAACTAACTTGGTTAAATTGGTCGCCGATTTCCACACGATTACATTACAATGGGAGGTGTCAATGATGACGCAATCAGATCTACACTTTGACTCTCAACGGTCTGTAGCTTAACTTGCCTAGTTGATCAGATCGACATTACATCTTTTATGAGGTGAGTTTAAGTTAATTAAGATTTTAAATGTTTAAGCCTTTGATATTTTGTAGTAAAATAACAAATATATTTTAAATTAGCATGAAAATGGGTTTTATAACAGTGAATATCTATGTCTAAGGCTGTAGATGTCGATTTTCTCATTACTACAAAGAACAGATGCGTGTTTGAGATAAGTGAAGTTCATGTACGAAGAACATGTGAAAGGTTTGAGAGCATTGCTCCCGATGAATGAAGTTAGTGTACGAGGAATAGATGTGGGTTTGAGAGTATTGCTCCCAATGAGTAAAGTTAGTTTATAAGGAACATACGTGGGTTTAAGAGTATTGCTCCCGATGAATGAAGTAAATGTATGAGGAATATATGTGGGTTTGAGAGTATTGCTCCCGATGAATGAAGTTAGTGTACGAGGAACAGATGTGGGTTTGAGAGTATTGCTCCCGATGAATGAAGTAAATATATGAGGAATATATGTGGGATTGAGAGCATTGCTCCCGATGTGTAAAGTTTGTGTACGAGGAACAGATGTGGGTTTGAGAGCATTGCTCCCAATTAGTAAAGTTTGTGTACGAGGAACAGATGTGGGTTTGAGAGTATTGCTCCCGATGAATGAAGTTAGTGTACAAGGAACAGATGTGGGTTTGAGAGTATTGCTCCCGATGAATGAAGTTAGTGTACGAGGAACAGATGTGGGTTTGAGAGCATTGCTCCCGATGTGTAAAGTTTGTGTACGAGGAACAGATGTGGGTTTGAGAGCATTGCTCCCAATGAGTAAAGTTAGTATATAAGGAACATACGTGGGTTTAAGAGTATTGCTCCTGATGAATGAAGTTAGTGTAGGAGGAATAGATGTGGGTTTGAGAGTATTGCTCCCAATGAGTAAAGTTAGTTTATAAGGAACAAACATGGGTCTAAGAGTATTGCTCCCGATGAATGAAGTTAGTGTACGAGGAACAAAGGTTTTGAAGATTCCCCTATAAAAATTTTTTTACAGGAACGGATGTTTTGGGTTTTGCTCACTATGAGTGAATTAGTGTACGAGAAAAAGATGTGGGTTTTAAGTATTGCTCCCCCTTTATGAATTAGGTACGAGGAACAGATGGGTTTTGAGAGATTGCTCCCTGTGAGTGAAGTTAGTGTACGAGGAACAATGGGTTTTAGAGTATTGCTCCCTGTGAGGAAAATTTGTGTCGAGAAAAGAGTGGTTTTGAGAGGATTGCTCCCAATGAGTGAAGTTAGTGTACGAGGGAACAATGTGGTTTTGAGAGTATTGCTCCCTGTGATGAAATTAGTGTACGAGGAACGATGTGGGTTTTAAGTTTTTTAAAATTTCTCCCCATGAATGAAGTTAGGTACAGGGAAAAAAGTGGGGGGAGAGTATTGCTCCCGGGGTGAATTAGACGAGGAACAGATGGTTTGAGAGATTGTCCAATGAGTGAAGTTAGTGAAGAGGAACAGATGTGGTTTTGAGAGTATTGCTCCCTGTGAGTGAAGTTAGTGTACGAGGAACAGATGTGGGTTTGAGAGTATTGCTCCCTGTGAGTGAAGTTTAGAGTACGAGGAACAGATGTGGGTTTGAGAGTATTGCTCCCGTGATGAAGTTAGTGTATCAGAGGAACAGATGTGGGTTGTAGATTTGCTCCCCATGAAAGAAGTTAGTGTGTGAATATTTTGTAATTTTTTAAAAATTTTTATGCTCTAGAGTATTTTTTTTTAAATAATTTATCCTGAAAAC
>JAQJVL010010044.1:0-13799 GCA_035578905.1 Stictocephala bisonia | reverse complement strand
TTATTTTATTCATATATATTTAATATTTCTCTAACAGATTACAACCAATATCCTTACAGAATACGTGAAAACATTTTTTGTTAACGTAACTCCTCCCTTTTTCTTAACCAACTTTAACGTTTTAGGTGTCCAAAAATGTACTCTTATTCGTCGTTGTGCAATAAGATATTAATTGTTAAATATTTTCACGCTGAAGGACACGGGAAGCTCATAAAGTACGTTTTTCGGCCTTAAGAATAACACTGAGAAAGATTTTTATAAATTTAAAAGTAACAGCTGTTCAAATGTAAACAGTGGTGTTTATGATATTTTAACAGCTGTTGGAATGTGAATAATGGTGTTTAACATATTGATAGGATCATAGATATCATCTGCTGTTAAATAAAATAAATGACAACTTTTGAAATATACTAAGAAATAACATTGGGTGTTTTTCTTTATACTACAAATAAGTTGCAGCTCATGTGCAGTGAATGAGCCACCGTAAATAAATTCATACGATTTTACTTAATACAGTTTATACACGGGTTTGGCACGTGAAGCTTACAAGAGTGTCTCCTAGAGCACATTAATACTTGTAATAATATCAAATACCATCTATTTCAGGTGTTTAATCATTATTTGATATTAAGAAGTGTAAGTTTACATATTTTCCATTTTACTAAATATGAAACTCATTAATATGATTAAACTACAAAAATAATTTTACAGTAGATGATATACATCACAATTTCTCAAAAACTACAAAACCTAGGTATGTGTATCTTTGTACAATTATTCATCATGTTTCTTGGACGCGCACCAAGAAAGTGTACTTAAATCTTTTGTCTCATAAACCAATATACCCAAATTTGGATTTACAAAATATCGCTTTTATACGATTTTTCTCATCACTGCATTATACGAATGGCAAGGCATTGGTGAACAAATCTAATAATTTATGTATTATAATGCACGTTACTTGGATCACTGTAAAAAACATTTTCACAAAACAATTCTTACTGTATTAAATATCTACATATAAATGTCATATTGCTATTAAACTGATCAGGATAGCTTAATATGTAACAATACTATTTAAATGCGTAGCACAATAGCTAGCAGGAAGTTACATGTTCTACAGATGGAGATTAACAAAGACTCCAAACAGCTTCCCGTGTTCTGGAATTCGATTTTTCAATCGTTTGCTTTAATCTGTTCAGTCTTTGTCTAAACAAAGTTTAACAAAATGAGAAAGCCATGGCATTTCATTAATACGTTTTATTGTATTAGGTTAGGTTATGTTAGCTAACCACAATAGGATTTTTATAACGAGAAAGACCATGTTCATTAACATTAGAAACGATATATACATGCAAACTACCATTAATCTTATATGATATAACATACTGCACAGTTGTATACTTAATGGCAAAATAAAATCTTTGAATGTTAGGTTTGCAATGAAACTAATCTAGAAATGGCTGTTCGATTCAAATCCAATATTTGATATTTTATTCCCAGCCAAGCAAGATATGTTGTCAACAAACTGATTGCTTCATTTAAAGAGATAATATAGTCAACAAATGGCATGCTAAAAAACTATTTGATATAAAACTATATAACAGTTTAAAAAACTGGTTGATATAAAGTCTATTTATTAAATAATTTCCAATCTTCCTTGAAACAAAGCTAGATGAAGATGGTAATGAAACGTTTTATATTTGTTGTTGTCTAAAATGCGTGCTAGTGCTTATAACTGTTTATAGTAATTGTATTTAACGCTAGAATCGATTTTGTTACCATATTAAAAAAAAAAAAAACAAGAATAATAAAGTAAACAAATTTTGAAAATAATTTAAATTTTATCATTACCATACGTGTCAAGTAGATTTTATATTTTGAATTTCCAGAAAGATGAGACTCTTTTGTATTTAGGAGCAACATCAGGAAAACTCAATAGGCCTACATTCTCATATAAAGTTGAAACAGTTTTCTGTAGCATTATTGTTTATTTTCGCCAGTTTTCCTAGAAAAATTATTATCAGGGCAGTTTCCATTCTTGGAAAACTGAATGGAGCTTTCGCTGAGGACGCTGTAGAGTAGCCTAGTAGCATGATGAAACCCTTAATGAGTTTGTTCCCCCAACTATGACGTTCAAATTTGTTTGTCTGATACGGTTTACAATTGGGTAGAGTGGATATGGGTCTTACAATTTCTAAATTGTTTTTTTTTAACTATTCAACGTTATAATAGTCTTATTGTTGCATATATAAATTCCAAAGAAGTAACAATAACAGCCTTTTGCTTACTTATATTATATTAAAATCACATTGTTTGTGTTGAAAGAGAGAAAGTAACACTCGATGACAAACATTTATCACCAATAATTACATTAATTAAACAATTTAAATGTTTAACGAATTTTAGATTGGTGTAAAAACCATTATGAGTTGTAGGTTGTTATTTAAATTAAGCGAATATGACTAATATGGGTTTTATAAAAGCTGGCATGCTTTTAACATAATTCAAAATCCCGTTTTCTGATGCCACTGGCCATGAAACGTACATGAGATAAATTTAATCGATTAGATACGTGATATAGATAACGAGCATCGGTATTACATTAGGGGTTTTTAATGATCATTTATATAAACAAATTACACACATGATAATACTTTGTAATCATGTCAATCACAAGTTATAATTCGCATGGATGTAGGCCTACTGTATTTGTAATACGTCAATGTAAGAACTATCAAACAACGCCAATAACAAAACAATGGAATCGAAACAAAACTAAATAATAAACTAGGAAGATTAAAATTAATAAATTAAATTCGAATATTTATAGTATAATTTACTTAATGCAGTTTTTTACAGAAATATTTATTAAAGTGTTTAAAATATTTACAATAAAAAGTGCCGACAGTGATTTCTATTATCAGGCCTAAAAAAAAAGAAAAAAAAAGAGCGAGAGAGAGAGAGAGAGAAGAAAACAAAAAAAAAAAATTCAAAGGATTACAAGAATAACGATAATATGATTATATAACAATTAATTATTATTAAAATATTTTTTTAATGTAACACAATAAAATTATAAAAATCAAAATATAATTGATTGTGTTAAACATTCTTGAAAGAAACTGTAAACCACAGTAATTGTTATTTAACAATTATTCAATATTATTAATTGTTAAATTCAAATATAATTTAAATGTATCTTAACATAACACTCACCACTTATCATAATAATCTGCTAAAGAGTTCTGATGCGAAGAAATAATCCGAAACGAGTGAAATGTTGAAACAAACTGGCCGCTCTCGCCGTGGAATAGTGATATTTATATAAAACAGAGGGAATATCCCCTACGTCACGATTTTAACGAGTGGGAAGGGAAGAAATCTTCCACTTCTGGCGGGTGGAAGAAACATATTATATAGTTCATGAAGACGGGGTTCCGTACTAGATGTGCACGTGCCATTTGCACACAACGATAAAGCCATGTTGCGTTACTTACAGTCCCTTTAGAGTATCTCTAAATTTCAAGAACTATGAAGACAAATCTACATCACCCTGGAATTGACATGGCACCGATATGGATGTTGTAACTAGTTAGTGATCTTTAAAATTAAGGAACAATGAAGTCAATTCCATGACTCCTTGGAATTGTCCACGGGAGCGATGCGTATGTTGTAAATATATAGTGATCTCTAAGTTTTAGGAATAATGAAGTCAATTCCACAACACCTTGGAATTCACCATAGCACCATGGGTCTAGTATGGATGTTGTAACTATTTAGTGATCTTTAAAATTAAGGAACAATGAAGTCAATTCCACGACTCCTTGGAATTGACCATGGGAGCGATACGTATGTTGTAACTAGATAGTGATCTCTAAGTTTTAGAAATAATGAACTCAATTCCATAACACCTTGGAATTCACCATAGCACCATGGGTCCAATATGGATGTTGTAACCAGTTGGTGATCTCTAAGGTCCAGGAATAATTAAGTTAATTTCACAACACCTTGAAATTGACCATAGGACCAAGTAACCATGAGACCAATGTGGATGTTGTAACTAGTTAGTAATCTTGAAGGTCTAGAAATAGCGAAGTCAATTCCACAACAACTTGGAATTGACCATGGGACCAAATAAACTGCAAGACATTTTAAAGGCAGTCCCCTACTCTGCAGCCATAAAGGGCAGTATTGAGAAATCAACAAATCAAAATTTGAACTGTTTATGATAGTGAACAAAGTAACCAAAATCACCTTGGGCTAGCTAGAAAAAAAAAGAAAAACATACATTGGATGCATGACAACTGATCTGTCAGTGTGGGTTATGAATGGTTAAAGCTGTGCAAGAAATTTTGATTTAACAGCAGACAGTCAACGAACATTACCAGAAATATTCCCATCAGGTAATGATATACCGCACGAAGTAATTCTAGCATTGATAAAATACAAAATACCTGTTACACGTGTAGTTTGTTTGATTTTAAATATTTGATCAATAACAACTCATAAATTCCATAAAATAATGTCTTTATGTTACGAGTTTTTTCATCACTACTGAGATATTTGATTAAACCGAATATAAGTATAATAGTTTGGTGAAGATATATATTTTAAGCCATAGTAATTCTTTTAATTTTGTTTACATTTTATAACAGGTTCCAAAATTTAACTTTCCCTTGCATGAGGTTAAGTTTTGCCGGCATTTTACTTATTGGACTGTGTTACATGCCGGAAGTAATGTTTTTTAAGATTGTTATGTGTTACTTGGTTAATTTAGTGTGGACATACATTTTCATAATTTAAATCCAGTGTTTTACTTCGAATCCTCCCTTAGATTAGTATTATTTCGTGAATCCACGTATATTCCATAGATTAGTATTCTGCACGTAAGGTCCAAGGTTCGAACCCCCACTATACTCAATTCCACGTTCACCGTGCAGTACAGATTTTACGGGAAATGGTCAACTACTACCTGTACTGTAAATATAAAGTTTTTTGTTATGTGGGTTGCGTCAACTGTCCTCGCGACCCGCGTGAAGGCGCCAAAGTAGATATTACTACTTTCTGCTTTCTGTAGGCTACGTAACAATAAAGATGGTCATATGATGTGTGTTTCAGTTATCTGTGATGCTTTTTATCACTATGGATTGGTATTTAAAAAAAAACAGCCTATGATAAAAGTGTAATAGGAAATTTTAAAAACGTGATTAAAATTCATCTAAGTGCTGTAGGTTTACTTTAATATGAAACAATATACCAGTTACAGCATAGACTAACTAAACAATATTGGTTAGTTAGTCTATAGCTACAGTAACTCAAAAATCTAATTAACACGCAAAATACCGAAAAAGTACAATAATATGATTGCATAAGGGTCCTGTAGTTGTCTTTTAATATATGAACGGATTGTCTTGAATAGATTATAGTTTTATTACGTGGAAAAATTGGTACAAATAAAATTGATCCGTCGCTTTTCTCGCAGTTATAAGGTTCTGAACGTGGGAAGGAAAGGAAACAATCTGTCCTGTGTTGTCTACTATCGGAGACGTCAACAGTCCTCTATTATAAATAGAATGCCTCGACAGGGCAACAACAATAACAAATGGTTACTGATAAGACGGGCTTGTAAACGTTAGTCCAACTGCCAAACAATTGATCAGTTTGGTGGAGGTAACTTGCCTTTGTGGACGTGCGTTGTATACGTGACTATAGTGAATATAGTGATTTATTAAGTTTTATTTATTTATCACACATAATTGCGTAGTGTAACATTTGTTTATAGTTTTTATTCTTTACACTAAGATTTGATACGTTTATTACGACATATTGATTTTGTGTTATGGCGTCGAGATCTGCAGGAAAACCTATTAAAAGTGGCGACCGTAAAACAGTGTTGAATGTTTTTAAATACTTCAAAAAATCATTTCCTGAAGAAAATGTGACATTTTGGGTTAAAAAAACTAGTGAAGCAACTTTAACCAGTGTGCGCTCGGTTTACAAATTTCGGAAAGAGGAGAGCACTGGGAATATCGTAACGCCAAGAAAAACACCGCGTAAAATAGAATACAAAACTAATAGGAAACTTAAATATGATGGGTTTGTTGTTGGAACTATTCGGAAGATTATACATTCCTTTTTCGCTACTAATACACCTCCAACACTTTCTGCAGTTTTAGAAAAAGTAAACGAAGATCCAGATCTTCCCGAGTTTAAAAGAACAACGCTGTGGAGGCTGGTTAGGGAAAATGGATTTTGCTTTGAAAAGCGCAGAAGACAGTCTTTATTGTTAGAAAGAGACGATTTAATTGTTTGGCGCCATTCATACTTAAGATCAATGAGGCAGTTTAGGAAACAAAAGAGAAATATTGTGTTTATGGACGAAACATGGGTAAATGTTGGGCAAGCGACCTCAAAAATATGGAGAGATACAACTATTAAAACACCGAAGGATGCTTTCTTAGCTGGACTGACGACGGGGTTAAAAGACCCAACTCAACGAGGGCCCCGTTTTGTTATTGTGCATGCAGGAGGAGAAAGTGACTTTGTTGAAGGAGCGCAGCTTATATTTTTAGCAAAAAAAGGAGCAGCCGATTTCCACGCTGAAATGGATGGAGAAACATATGAAAAATGGTTTGAAGAACAATTAGTCCCTAATGTTCCTCCCGGTACTGTTGTTGTTATTGACAACGCATCGTACCATAGCCGTAAAGTGGAAAAAAATACCAAATACAAAAACTAAAAAAGGAGACATAAAGAATTGGTTAGTAGCTAAACAAGTAGCTTTTCCACCGGACATCTTGAAGAAAGAACTGCTCGCTGAGGTGCAAAAAATTAAGCATCTTTTTAATCTTAACGTTGTCGACGAGATAGCTAAGACCCATAAACTCGAAGTTCTGAGACTCCCTCCTTATCATTGCGAGTTAAATCCTATAGAATTAGTGTGGAGCCAAGTTAAAAGGCATGTGGCTGTTAATAACAAAACGTATAATGTCAAGCTAATGGAGCCATTAATTGAAAACGCCTTTAAGGCCGTCACAAAAGAGCAATGGAACAACTACTGCAATCACGTGGACAAAATTGAAAAAGAAATGTGGAAGATTGATAATTTGCAGGATGACGTGGAACCTTAAATTATTCAACTCTCGGGGTCTTCGACAAACTTGTCCAGTGAGGGAGAAGATAGCTCAACTACGTCACACGTCAGCGTTGAATCTGGAGTTGCTTTGCTACAGTAAATCAAGGAAGGCAATCAACGTGAGTAAAGTTATAAAAATAAAATAGGAATATCATGACATCATAATTGTAGCCTATGGCCTATATGAATAAATATATTTGGTGTTTAATATACATATTTTTACTTATCTATAACTGCGTTAATTATCATTCCAAATTTATTACTTTCACATGACTGAATCTTATTTAACTTACATTGTTTAAGTGTTAAAGAATTGCTCTCTGAACTCTTTTTATCTATGAATAAAAGTAAGTTTAAGACAAAACTAAATAAAATATAGGCCCAACCGAAGTAAAATAATTAATTCGGTGTATAAAGGAGCGTTGCGCGAGAGTTGATGTTTTTTGGACGGCTAGTAACGACGAGACTGCCGTTTGGATAACATGGCGTATGGGCTCTCCGTACTGCACGGTGAACGTGGAATTGAGTATAGGTCGGTACTTCACTCGTTAAATAAGTTCACTAATAGATCTGCAGGCCCGAATCGCGCTGTACCTGGTAAATGAATACACACTCTATAATAAGGACACTCCTTATGCAGCAAATTCAGACCAACTTTTTTTCTGAGATTGCTGCTTTTCGCCTTAGCCGCTAGAGTTCTCCAGTCAATATTTTCCTGCCTTCTGTGCTAGGGAGATCTCGCAGAGGGTGCGAGAGAGAGCGCGCCTTCGGTGCGAGAGAGAGCGCTCGCCTTCGGTGCGAGAGAGAGCGCGTCGTGGGTACGAGAGAGAGAGAGAGGGAGCGAGGGTTGTGTGCGAAAGGAGAAAGTTGCCCTGGTGAGGTGTGACTCAGAGGTGGAAAGAGGCAAACCATAAGAAATTCTGCGAAATATTGCTGTCCACCCCATCTGTTCAATTGTAAACAAACTCAAAAATCTTGTTTTGACAAACGACCCCCCCAGCACTATCAGTTGAGCTTCAGTTGTGCTCGATAGTGTATCTCATAGTTTGTCCTGAATTTGTTAGTAGTTTATTATTTTTAGTGGTATCTTCAGTTAAATTAGTATGCTTAAAATAGAAAGCTTTTTTAGTTTAGTTTTTTTTATTTATTAGTTAACGGTAGAAATGTCAGCAGGTGGCAAATGTGCGTATGTGAATTGTGAAAATACGCCCGCGAAGAACCGAGAATTGTCATTCTTTAGTTTTCCAGTTAACGACCGAGAAAGGTAAGGAGTATTTTTTATTACTAATTGCTTTAACATTAAATTAATTGTTGAGCAAAATAATGATACAATAATAGTAATTGTAAATCTTTATGGTTATAGACAATGTACATTGAGTATTACTGTTAATTCCAAAATAAATTAAAAAGTTAATCTTAAAGACCTTTAAAAGTACAATTGAGAACTAACAACAGTGTGAAAAATTAAATGATATTAAGTGGTGTATTACTTTGGATCAGTTAAACTTCTCTTTGAACGATAATGTTATTTAACCCCCACTTATTAAAATGAACATTGTCTAAAACATGGTCTGATATATTTTTACAATCAATTCAAACCTCTATCTGAACTAAACAATGATGACAAATTGAATGAACTAACACCACGTAGGAAGAAGTTGAAACAAACCATCACTAGACAAAAATCACTTCTAAAAAAGAAAACCAACAGCATTTATTTCATAAAAAAGAGGACTACAATGTTTGATATCAAGACTGTAATTTCCAAATTACCTAAATTCATATCTGGAGATCCACTGACATTCATCACAATGCAACTGCGACACCAAACTCGATCGGAATGGACTGAAGAAGAAAAGCAGCTGGCCCTGTCAATCTACTACAAGGCACCAAACGTGTACAAATTTATGAGAGGAAGGGGTTTCAAACTGCCTTGCCTTAGTCTTATAAAAAAATGGATAAATGTAAACAATATTACTCCGGGGTTTACAACTGAAGTTTTTGATAAGGTGAAAGTCAAAGTTAAATCCATGACTGCAACTGAAAAACAATGCGTTTTATTGTTTGATGAAATGTGTTTAAGAAAATCTCTGGAATATAACTCCAAGTTAGATTTGGTTGAAGGATTCGAGGATCTTGGGCCATTGGGAAGAAACCAGAAGATAGCAACACATGCAACAGTTTTTATGCTGCGAGGTATTAATGAACAATGGAAATGTCCCCTCGCATATGTGCTCTCAAACAACTCGTTAAAATCGCAAACTTTAGCATTGTTGTTGGACATTTGCATCGAAAAAGTCTTTGATGTAAATCTCGACTTAAAGGCCACTGTCTGCGATATGGGATCGACAAATGCAGCTGCATTGAAACTCTTGGGAGTTTCAAAAGATTTTCCCTATTACTGTTTTGGAGAAAAAAAGATTTTCTGTTTATATGATTACCCTCATCTTCTAAAGTGTATCCGCAACACTTTGCTGAAAAGGGATTTTCTAGTGGACCATAAACCTGTGTCATGGGGAGACATTTTAGAGTTTTATGAGATCGACAGGAAATCTGCTTCAGACTGCCGAGCTGCGCCGAAAATATCAGAACGGCATGTTAACCCGCAAGCATTTCAGAAGATGAATGTGAAACTGGCAGCTCAAATTTTTAGTAATTCAGTTACGAGAGGGAAGAAAGCTGCTGTTAATTTAGGACAGATGAAAAATGAAAGTAGTTTAAATACAGCAACTTTTCTTGGCAAAATAAATGACATTACTGACTGTTTAAACAGCAAGCACTTAGACGACAAAAACCCATACAAGCAGCCACTATCGAAAACCAACTTTGTTCCTCGAAATTGCTTGGAAGCCAGTATCCAGTATATACAGACCTGGAAGACTCTAGATGGTTCAAATCCTCCATGTTTTGACGGTCTCATCCAAACCATCAGGGGAATACTAGCATTATACGAGGAGATTTCTTCCAGTGGAAACAAATTTTTGTTAACTAATAGATTCAACCAGGACCCCATTGAGAATTTGTTTGGTGTTCTCAGACACAGGGGTGGTTACAACAGTAATCCATCTGCAAAGGAGTTCAGACGGAATCTCCAGCATGCTATATCCATCCGTTTACTGGACCCTCCTGATACTGCAAATTGTGAACCAGATGGCGACGAAAATCTTCAAGTTCCATCAGTACTGCCAGTCGAAGAGCCACAAGAAGTTATCAACTCAGTCGAGCCTCACACCAGTGCCATCGCTTCATCCAACTTAGCCCCACAATGTAACACTCAACAACAGCTAGATCAAGATCACGTAGAAGTAACGGCCTTTGAAGATAGTGTTGTATGTTACATATCCGGTTGGCTAGGGAAAAAATGTGTGGAGAAATTTTCCTGTGAAACGTGTAGGGCTACTCTTCTGAAAGAAAACTCCTTCTCTTTTATACCCCGTGAGTATCTTATCCTAATGAAATCGTTCACCAGACATACCGGAGAATTAGCCAGACTTAATAAGCCTTCGGATCTTCTACACAACGTTGTAAAGTCTCAAGCATTGTGCTTTGCCCAGCTTTTTCCTAAGGTGATTGCCAGCACTGAAGTTGCCAAGACACTGGTAAAAGAATTGACCTTACACACTGAAGAGACTCATCCGCAGTGGTTGATTGAGTGTAAAGTACACAAGTTGTTTATGATAGAGCTGTTAGTGAGATGTAAGATGTTTTACAGTGTAAAGTGGAAATCGAACGACATTAGAGACAAGGCTTTGTTAAACGTAAGGGTAAAGAGAGTGTCAGAGGGTGGTCAAGTGAAACTGAATAAGAAGCTTAAAAAACTCTGTCATGTATGACAGGCTACTGAAAAAACCAACATTGTGGATGTCTGCTAACTTTCTTCTTAATCTTTGAATATGCTTTTATTTCTTACTTGACACCATGTTTAGATTGTACATAATTTAATAGTGTAAATAAAATATATATATTATTTTGCTGCGATGTATTTTTTTCATTAGTCTACAATATTACATAGTTGACATATTTTGTATATAATTTGTATATGTTTAAATAATTTATGTGTAGGTTATATATGTATATATAATTTTTTCATACCTGAGACCTAGTATCGAAATTTGTTTTATGTAAATAAAATCTGTGATTATGGTGCGATGTAATGTTTTGTAATTATGTTAACGATATCTAATAATGTTTTGTATAGTTTAAAGTTTAAGTAAATAATTGCCGGGTGTGTGTGTGTTTTTATGTATATATATTAATTGTCATAACTAACCCCTTGCACATATATTATAAGAATATGTGGTGATGTAAATTTTAATAAGTAGGTCTACTGAATAATTTGTACAGTTTGAAGTTTGTAAATAATGTGGGGATAATTATATATGTCTTAACTGTCATTTTACATAAATTACATGTAATTAGGTGTAAATAGAAATGTATATGATCATGTTGCAATGTAGTATTTAGTATTTATATATGTTTTTTTGTACAGTTTGAACTTAGTAAATAAGTGTGTGTGTGTAAATATATGTTTATTTCATAACTGAGACTTAACATATATTGTGAATAATTAGATGTAAATAAAATATGTATATAATTATGCTGCAATGTTATTTTTAGTAATTATATATACTGAATGTTTTTGTAGTTTACGTTTGTTTATAATTTTCGTGTATATATGTGTTATTCATAAGTGCCACTTCATATATCGTAAACAATTAGATGTAAATGTGATATGTTAGTGGTTATGCTGCAATTTAATTTTAGTTAGTAGGTATTCTGAGTATGTTATAATGTTTGTCAGTTGAATGTTTTAATTTTTTTTTTTTTTATTTTGATTGTCACCGAACATAGATAGAAAATAGTTAATTGTGTTAACATTTGCAATACTTTTTCGGCGTCTATAAAGTACGTTTTCATTTTTGTCGAATAAACTTATTTTTTTATAGTAAATTTACATTGTTTTTTTTCCAATAACATCTCTATAATTAATTTATTAAAATCTCTGAATAGTCTATCACTTTTCAATAGTTATTCGTTAAAATGTTTGCCCATTTACTTTTGTTAGTTATTTGTATGATAGTATATTCTTTCGGTTAGTATAACAATTCTTGAATCACAGATTAAATTGTTATAATCACACTACATTTATTACAGCAACAGTCCTTGGATTCTGTTAAAGCAACAGTGCTTGGATATTGTTAAAGCAACAGTGCTTGAATATTGTTAAAGCAACAGTGCTTGTACAGTGTTAATTCTAGGAGCAGTTCCAAAATAATTTATTCATCTTATAAAGTTTTGGGTTATCATAGGTTGATCTACGATTTGATTATCAAAGCAAATATGAAAAAAAATTCGGCATCCAGCGATCACATCTTAAATTGTTAATTCAACATTTGGCAATGAAGTAGTGGAGAGTCTTTCAAGCAAGTGGCATCTCGGCCAAACCGCGGCGGCAGAGGGATAGCGAGAGCAGTCTGTATAGAGGAAGCTCTTTTATACAGACCACCAGGCAAACTTTCTCCTTTCGCACACAACCCTCGCTCCCTCTCTCTCTCGTACCCTCGACGCGCTCTCTCTCGCACCGAAGGCGCGCTCTCTCTCGCACCCTCTGCGAGATCTCCCTAGCACAGAAGGCAGGAAAATATTGACTGGAGAACTCTAGCGGCTAAGGCGAAAAGCAGCAATCTCAGAACAAAAGTTGGTCTGAATTTGCTGTATAAGGAGTGTCCTTCTTATAGAGTGTGTATTCATTGACCTGGTTAAAGGTGGTCATAAATAACTATCGTTGAGGGTGCGACAAAATAGCGCGTCCATAGAGGGGTGGAACTTTCCCCAACCATCCATCTCCTTATGAATATTAAGTAAAAAGAAACTTAACATTATTAATGAACCTATTTTTATCAAGACAGTCAATACTTATGGTTAGTTAATTGTATATAGATGAATGATCAGTTGCTCATATAAGTAGAAAGAAGGGACCCGGATGTGACTTTATTGAAAGTGTGAAAGAAGAAGATTACTTCCGAGGTGGGGTCGTTAATCGATGTGTAATTATCTAATTTGTGGTTAGTTTCTCCTGCCGCAATGAGTATGTTGGTGGTAAAATACGGTGGGTTTTTGGGAATTGGTGAAATTTCTAAGACATAAACATTTTTAATAATTTGTTTGCATTCCTCTGTAATACTTGTCAAAACAGCAATAAATTGAAATATCTGCTGCAATATTTATTTAATGATAAACTAATCTAAAATTCATACTTGGGTCCAGTTTTAATTGTAAAATCACGTTAAGTGGTGATGACTCTCTCACACACTCCAGTCACGTACATGCCCGGGTGTGAACTTTAGTCAACAGGTGAAGTACCAATATGAACTGACTTGGTCACAGTACAACACCTTAGAACATACAACCCTTGTTTGTCCATGAAAACAGTGAAATGTACCTTAAATATAGATAATGAAATATTCTGAAAAATACGAGAAAATGCGTCCTTCTTGATATTCCAACTTGTAACTCTTCATTTGGAAAAAAGGAATGTGTTAAACTGGAGTAAAAATGTACAGTAAAATTTCAGAAAATAAAAAAAAATACAACATATTACTAAATTCAACGGGGCGTTAAAAAACATTTATTAGAAAGAGGTATTTTTTAGTTTAAAATT
>JAQJVL010010043.1:0-13804 GCA_035578905.1 Stictocephala bisonia | reverse complement strand
TCACACACGTTCTTCTGCCGCTACTTACGTTACCCTCTCGGGTGTGTCACTGTGCCGCAGTGGTATCGACTTCGTCTCACAAACGGAAGGTTCTCAGATCGATCCCGGCACCGGCCACCGACACTTTTTGACAGCATTAAATAAATAAAATTAATTTAATAAATACGCCGTGACGTCGTCAGATGAAAGAGCGCGAAAACGGCGTGACGTCACACCAAAACAACACTGACCTAGGACAACGTCGCGGGGGGTCCACGTGCTCGTAGTAAACTTGACCTTCAAGGTCACCACGTGGCTGATAACAGTAGTAAACAATAGTAAACTTGACCTCAAGGTCAACACGTGGTGATAAATTTGTAAACAATAACAGTACAAAGGTCAAGGTTGTGCCAGAACCGGCATGGGGAGGGTTGTGCCAGAACCGGTATACTACACTACTGACATAAAAAGTTATTGTTAATTTACTAAAACCTCTTTTTCTTGGGAACTATTAAACATAAAATTAAGATACTTGATCCGTTTTAATCCTTAAAATATAAAATGAGGTCTGGTTCATTTACACTGCACGCGCCGCGATTGCAAACAGCGTTTGTAAACGTTTTCGAACAGACATTCGTCGGAACCTCTTTTCATTCGCGCTAAACACTGTTTGAAAACACCGTTCGTGCGTGCGCGGAGTTGAAATAAAATAGTTTTTATTGCTTTTTGACAATATGTACATATTGTATAGCAAAAGTTATATTAGTAATAATAATGATCCTACAAACTAATGATACATTAAGTGATGTGATAAAATAACTATAATAACAATTTCAGCAAAGTTTAGTGGGGGAGTTCATTCGTTCACAGAGTAACGCATTCATTCACTACAAACACTCTTCTACTACAATAACATTCATACAGGATCTCTCCCGAGCCGTCAGCAAATTAGGAGTCTGCTATAAATTCACCCACAGAATAACAAGCGAGAGCCACTAAGTAGCCTTTTAATCGAGACTTGCATTTGTTGAAATTTTGTTCCCTTTTAATATAATCTGGGAGAATGTTTAAAATTTTGACGCCTGCTACAAACGTTTTGCATTCCAGGGCCAATGTACGGTGCCGAGCCACTCTAAAACTGTGACTGCTTCTTGTTTCGTGTTGATGGATGTCGCTACCTCGTATTAAATTACATTTTAATCTACAATAGAGTGCAGTCTCCAAAATGTAAATGCAAGGCAGCGTTAGCAAACCTAATTCCCTAAAGGACTGTTTGCATGACTCTCTAACTTTTAATTTGGAAATTATTCGGATTGCTCTTTTTTGTAGCCGAAAGACTCTTTGAAGTTTGTATAAGGAACAGCTACCCCACAGTCTTACTCCGTAGGTAAGGTGAGGGTAAATGAGACCAAAATAGTCCATTAACTGTACCTTAACTGTGCAAAATTTTGAAATGTTTCTCAAAGCAAAAATACCAGAGGCAATTTTTGCACAAACGCTGTCAATGTGGCAGCTCCAGGTCAACGCCCTATCTAGGTGAATTCCCAGGACCTTGACAGTGTTTGTTTCATCAAGAAGAATACCATCAACCATTATCAATGGCTTTAAGCAAGACTCTTGATCTCTTAAAGAAAAATGAATGTATTTTGTTTTTGAATGGTTTGTAGATAAATATTCCATTTCAAATTGCTGAACACAGGCATTAAGATTAGTGAACGCTTCAATTTCAAGTGCAGGAATGGACTCAGCTTTGAAGCAGAGTGTTGTATCGTCCGCATATTGAACGATATTTCCACTCAAGACAGAAGATCCTACTTCATTAATGTAAACCAGGAAGAGAACCGGGCCTAGAATAGACCACTGTGGAACTCCACAATGAACTTTTTTACTATTAGAAAATGAATCACCAATTTGAACTCATTGACTTCAGTCGTGCAAGTATGATTTGAGTCACGAGTAAGGAAGGCCACGAATGCCATATCTTTCAAGTTTTGCCAATAGAAGTTTGTGATTGACACAATCAAAGGCCTTGGACAAGTCTAAAAAAACACCAACTGTTTTCTAATCCGTCCAACACCAAATCGACCAGTCTGGTGACAGCGTCAATGGTTGACTTTCCATGTCTAAAATCAAATTGGTCCTCGCTCAGAATCTTCTCTTTATCAAGAAAATCAAGCAGCCTGGAAAGAAATACATTTTCAAAGATTTTGCTTGGAGCTGGTAAAATTGAAATAATGTGATAGTTGTTCAAGACCGTTGGGTCTTCCTTTTTAAACACCGGAACTACCTTTGCATTTTTTAATTTGGAAGGAAACAACCCCGTTTTAAACGAAGAGTTTATTATTTTCGTCAACGGGCACAGAATACTTTCAGTACACTGTTTCAATAACCACGTTGAAACACCATTGATATCCTCGGATAATTTAGGTGGAAGATTTTGTATCACCCGAGCCACTTCCGCTTCACACACAGGAGACAGCATCATGGACCGCAAAACCCGCCTCTCTTGGGTAATGTCCACGTTACATGATTTTCTATTAGGGTTCATCTGGACAACAGTTGAAAAAAGATTATTAAATTCCGTTGCTACTGATTTTGGGTCATCGTAGACATGCCCATTAATATTTAACTGAATTGATTTCTTTGAAGACACGTTTTTTGTGTTATTTATAATCTTCCAAGCAGCTTTGAAAAAGTTTTTAGCACCATCAAGTGTTCGGTTGACTTGTAGGGATTTGGCAGCCCTTATAACTTTTTTGTATGTTTTTTTGTATCTATTGTAAAATTGTTTAAATAAAGGGTTATTCGAGTCTTTAGCTAAGACTGAGTAAAGTTTGAGCTTATCCCTAGAAACCAAGATACCACGCGTTATCCAAGTATTCTTCTTCCGTTTATTTTTAAAAATTTGTTTACTTAATGGGCAACAGGGGGTGGCTCTTCCTGCAGAGAGCATCCCGAGATTACTGCCTCCTTGCGTAATGGTTGGATATAGCTAATTTTAGTACTGACACCGAGAGGTTTTTTATGTTAGTGATTATATTATCAATGGCTGTGCTCGAACTCGCTGTAACTCGTGTGGGCATATTTAGAGACCACTTCAATCCGTAAGATTGCAATAAGTCCCTAAACACGCTGGTCTTTCGATCAGCATGTTCCAAAACATTTATGTTAAAATCGCCTATAATTATAAATTGTTTGGAAGAAGAAAATAGCCGGTGGAGAAGAAGATCAAAACCCCGGAAAAAGGCACCATTGTCTCCACTTGGAGACCTATAAAGGCCCACGATAGCAACAATCCCCCAGGGCTCCACCAAGACGTCAACACCGGCCAACTCCAGATCGAGTTCTGAGCCTAAGTCTGAAATGAGTTCATCCGATCGTTGTCAGTTTTTCAACGAATCATCAAAGGGATTTGTGTTCGTAGCGCGTCCTTTCTAGCCCTTTAACGCTCACTGGTTGAAATAACAACCACCACACAAATCTCTCTGTGCACGCCTTAATTTAGCGGTAATTCCCCAGACGCACGGTGGTCGAAATTTTGACCACCCCTAAAATCTCTCTATGCACACTTTAAAAATTTTGAGTTTCAAACTCTTTTTTCAATGTAATCTAATAAATAGGCCTTATTTAGGTTGGGAAAAATATTAAAAAAATTATCTGTTTTATTTGCCAAATTTAAGGCTATGGTTGATATTTCGACCAGTGTGCTTTAGGGTAACTAAAGAACACCTCATGCACACTGGTCAAAATATCAACCACTAATAGAAAGGGATTTTAAAATACGCAAAATGTAATGAAAACACCATTTATTTATTTAAAATATAAGTTTTAAAATATACAGAAATATCATAAAACCCCTACATAATTAATATGAAAATTTGATAAAAAAGTCCAACAAATATAGTATCACTACAAAAAAATCAAAAATATTTTACACTACAGAGTTGTTTACACCAAAGATTTTTATTGTGTAACCTACTTGAAACTGTGAAACTTAATATATTTAATTATTGACAAAATTATGTACACCTAAAATCTTAATCCTAATAATTAAAAACTTAAAAGTTTACTTGAAAAACTTAAATCTAAAAAGAAGTAATAAACATATTATAATAATGGTTTATTGCTTGTGGAAAGGAGCGAAGCAGGTCAGGCACAGAGCCACATTACATATTTCACAGGCAATGCTTGAGCGTTTAGCATTTTCTTTTGTACTACATCTTGCGCACCTTCGAGAAGAAGTAGGGATCGGAAAATGTTCTCTAACATTACTGAGGTCCAAATTTGTTACCCTTCTACCAGTCAATTTGTTAGCAGTTACTGAAGTTTGAGCTCTTGGCTTTCTACTACGGAAATTCCCAATTAGTTCTTCTGCCACCTTTTCACGAAAAAGTAGTTGAGTCAATGGCTTTCTTCTATTTTGTTTTGAGATGTATTTATACAAAATGTATGAGTTGACAATGACAGTTTCTAAAAGAAAGTAAAATAGTTTCATCCACCATTTTCTTGATTTTTGGGCAATGGAGTAACATGACTTGTAATGATCGAAATGGTCAACACCGCCCATATAGGCATTGTAGTCGGCAACAGCTTTCGGGCACTTAACTATTGTTTGATTGCCTTGTTTGTCTTTTCTATTTATTTCAATGGAGCCGGTATTAAACTTGTTCCTACCAGCCGGGTCTTGCTGAACACGGGAACAAAGAATGCCATCCCTGTTTGCCTCAATATCTGAGTGCATTCTTTGCAACTACTATGAATAAGGTTGTTAGTGAACAATAGTGAGACTAATTTTCACTGTCATTTATTAGCACATAAGTTTATAGTTAGAATATTATGTTTCTTATTACTTTTAGATTTTATTTGTTGTTATTTGTATCGTTATTTCTTTGTATAATACATATGTTACATGCATATCGTTGATTTCATTTGTTTTTTGTTTTTGTTTGTTGAATTGTTCATAGTCTATATAGTATTTAATATTGTTTATATATTGCCGATTTATAGTATATTTGTTTTATTTAGTTATGTATATTATTTATTCCATTGTGTTTATTGCTGTTAGATTTTATTTGTTGTTATTTGTATCGTAATTTATTTGGATTATACATATGTTACATGCACATAATTGATTTCATTTGTTTTTGTTTTTATTTATTTGTTGTTTATTATCTTGTTTGTTGAATTGTTTATAGTCTATATAGTATTTAATATTACTTATTTACTGCCGATTTATAGTATATTTATATTAAATTGTTGTGTATATTGTTTATTTATTTGTTTCTATTGTGTTAGTGTTTAGTGATTTGAGGCTTATATGTAGTTAGGAGTGCCAGTCGTGATCCAGGAGGAAGTTTTAAACAATCAATTGATATGAAATCCGAAATAAAATAAACATTAGAACTACTGATATTAAATAAATTACATTAAAAAAATTGGTATTTATAGTGAATAACAAATGTTTTTCGATTTCCTTTAACTATGTTTCCTTGGTGCTTATTGATTTGTTTATTTATTTTTGTTATTAAAATTAGTTGATCTCTCAAATATGCTAGAGAGATTAAAAAAGACACTGCAATGTAAAAATAAATTTAAGAATAATAAATGATTTTAAATTTGAATTCAGTATAATTTTCTGGATCGTGCATGTTTGAGACAATTTTCACAGATTTTTTACCCCTGTCTTTCCACTTGATCAGCTGGCAGTGACTGAAGCGGAGATACTTTCGGCTCCTTGATCATACATTATCATACATCCTTGATCATACATCGGCCCTGTGCATTACTATATACATTGAAAGTCATGGATTCAAAAACTACATGTTTTCCTTGTTTCAAAAAAGTTCTTGACTCCGAGGAAGGTCTCCAATATGATGGGCCTTGTGATCGTTGGTTCCACCGCAACTGTGTAGGAGTCTCTAAAGCTGAGTATGTCAAAATATCAAGCGATAGTACAAACAAGTGGTATAGCTCTCGCATGGACTGCCACTCCTCTCCATCTGCGCCTAATTTGAAATCGATTCTTTCAACTTTGTCACAAAACAATTGATGACTTAAATTCTAAAGTTGATCGTCTAAATGATTTGCCGGATAATCTTGTATCAATACGTGATGATGTCAAAGCCATACATGAGAAATTTGAGCTCCTCGAACCCCGTATCGAACAACTTGAGCAGAGAGTGTCTGTTATTGAAAGTAGAGTTGAAACTAAATTAGCTAATGTGGATAGCTTAGAAGTGACTTTGAAGGAAATAAATGATCGCAACCTACACCAGTACAACGTAATTATTTATGGTATAAGGGAGAGTACTCAGATGAAAGTTGAATTGAAAAAACAACACGATAAACAGGAAGTCATTAATTTAAGCACAAAGGTTTGTCCGAGCGTGAACCTGACTCATGTAAAGTTCTTCAGAATTGGCTCCACCAAGAATGTAATAAACCCCGACCCATCAAAGTGGTTTTCCCTGAAGTTGAACAAGCCAAACTCTTCAACCAACGTTTTTCCGAATCGAGCGATAGCGTTGATAACCAACTGAGCGTTTCCAGAGATCGTACTATGAGGGAGCGTAACCATCTACAGAAATTAATAGAGGAACGTGAGGAGAGGAAGAATGGTGGAGAAAGTGATCTTACTATAAAATACATCAATGGTGTTCCCTCTATTATTAAATCCAAGCCAAAAAACGTGCAATCTCCAGCGGTCAAAGCAAATTAATTGTTTACTTTCAGAATGTTAAGGGCTAAGGACCAAGCTATCTGCCCTTCGCCAATCTTTAAGTAATTCTGTTTATGATGTAATTGTATTGGTTGAAACCAACCTCACAGATGAAATAGTAAATTCTGAGCTAGGTTTTCATGATTATGAAATATACAGACGGGACAGATCGTCATTATCAAGCATGAAATCAAGTGGTGGTGGAGTTATTGTTGCTGTGAGAAAGGATCTTGAGCTTGGGAACTTTTCCCGTCTACTCATAGTGTGGAGTGCGTTTTCATAGCCACAAAGCTTAAGAACTCATTACTCGTTTTGGGTGGTGTTTACTTACCTCCCAATCTAAATTCATCTCAAAATGTTGTATTCTCATCCGCAATTGAGGAGCTTTTTGTTACTTTTCCGAATTCAAGTCACATGCTAGTTGTTGGGGACTTCAACTTGCCTAATGTTGATTGGACTAATCCCTCAACTTGTCAACTTGATGCATCAGCACAACCTGTTTACGATGCCATGAGCTTCCTGAATCTTAAACAGCTTAATGGAATTAAAAATGAACGAGGTGTCCTTGATTTGATTTTTTTCTTCTGAAGATTTGACTGTCCACAATGCCACTGATCCTCTTCTTGCAGTTGAGCGCCACCACCCTACCTTGGAAATGGAACTCTCTGTTTGTCCTTTAGAGGACCTTAATTAATTATAGTGTTGTTGTTCTCAACTTAAGAAGATGCGACATTAATCATGTGTTTGAATGGATTCAACGCATTAACTATCCAGTATTGGACAACACCGCCTCTGCTGAATTCCTTTTTTCGGACTTTTGCTCTCGTCTAAGCACTATTATAAGAAGTGCTTGTCCACCTAAATACATAGGGAAAAGATCTTTTCCTGTATGGTTCTCCCCTGCGCTCAAATCGATGATCATCGAGAAAAAGAAACTAAATAGAAGCTTCAAACAGAGTCTGGATGACCGAATTTATTTTCAGTTCTGTGTTGTGCGTGCTATCTGTAAGAGGCTAACGAGGGAGTGCTACTCGGCTTATATCACGAAGAGGTTGACTCATCAATCAGAGGGAACATCCGTGCCTTCTGGATCTATGTGAATTCATCAAGGAAACTACCCTCTCCTCCCTCGAGAATGAAGCTTGATGATGAAACCGCAAACAACCCTCCGGCTATCTCCAACCTTTTCGCCAAGTTTTTTCCTCAGTCTATATATCTCCATCATCAAACCCACCACAATATTACTTTAAATCAACAACTTCAATCTCGTCTTGTTATGTTACCTGTGGGGAGGTGGAGGTGGAGCTAAATTCACTCGATTCGAGCAAGGGAGCAGGACCAGATGACATATCACCTATGATCTTGAATTTCTGTAGCAGCGTTTTGTCTCCCCATATCACCATATACTTCAATGTCCTTATGGCTTCTGGCATTTTTCCCTCCAATCTTAAGAACGGGCAATGTGACTCCGACCTTCAAATTTGGCTCTTCCGCAGACATCAAGAACTACCGTCCTGTGGTGATTCAGTCCACTTTGGCCAAGGTTTTTGAAGCACTGGTCCTCAATAAATTAATGTTTAACCTCAAGAGTGTGATTTTTACAGGACAACATGGCTTTGTTAAGGGACGCTCTACTACCTCGAACCTCTTGTGCTTTCAAGATCATATTCTCACAGGCTTCTCTAATTCTCATCAGGTGGATCTCTTCTGCTCTGACTTGAAAATTACCTCCAGGGCCGTTTTCTTCGGGTGTGAGTTGCCGGCTCTTTATCCCGACCCTTCCCTGCTGTTTCTGGGGTGCCCCAGGGGTCGTTGCTTGGCCCAGTCTTATTTACAATCTTTATAAATGATTTGACTCAGTATACGGAGGGATCACATGTAATTCTATTTGCTGATGATGCAAAGATCTTCAAAGGGATTGTGAATGTGGAGGATTGCGAGGCTCTTCAAAATAGTATTTATTTTCTGACTGAATGGTGTCAAATTAATGAAATGTCCTTAAATGCTTCAAAGTGTTCTGTTATAACCTTCACAAGATCTAACTCTTACATCCTACATCAGTATAAGCTTGAGGATCAACCACTCGCACGTTCTTCCAGGGTCAAAGACTTAGGCGTTATGCTTACTCCTGACTTAAATCCCCAAGAGAATATTAATTATATTTGTAAGAAGGCCAACTCTGCACTTTACTTCATCTTCAGAACCAGCCGAGACAATTTTTCAGTGGATGCTCTCGTGACACTATATATACATCTAGTCAGATCCTTACTGGAATTTTCCTCAACAGTTTGGAGCCCTTACCAAGTTGGGCAGATTGCTATGCTTGAGGGAATCCAGAGCCGCTTCATTCGCTTTATTGGTCTGCGCTTGGGTTTTGAGTATCGTGCAGTATCGGTCCAAGATTTGCAACTTCAGTTTAACCTAAGACCTCTTCATGTAAGACGGAACATTTTTGATGTTATGTTCCTGAATAAGTTGATCACCTCTATCATTGATGCACCAGATTTGCTTATGAAACTGGATCTACGTACCTCTCGGAGCCTTCGCCACACTCAGCTGTTTGCAAGGCGGCAGTATTCAACACAGTACATGTTCCACAGTCCTCTTCCTCGCCTCCAGCGTCTGGCTAATAATATACCTGATTATCTGGATTTATTCAACATGAGCAGTGAAACATTCAAGAGGAAACTTACGAACTGCCATCCAATGAACTAGGAAGATAAACCCGGAGTTACACAACTGAACCTGTTCATCTTCGTGAGACTGACTCTCCAAGCTACTTCAATGATGATTTCACTCTCCGTCAGTGTAGCCAACCATGAATAACTTAATATCCCTTTGAACCGATCATAATCATATTGCATACTTATATTTATTACATTTTTTAAATTATTTTTTCATATTTATACTTCGTACCGAACGAAAAAAGTACACGATTTTTCACTAATTCCAAACAAATCGTGACTTTTGAAAATCGCTGACTAAATACCCGTTCATATATCTTGATGACAATTTATTACGTGATTGGTTATGGTATTGAAAATACTATATTAAAGTTTCAAAATTTTTCTTTCATTAGAAAAAAACGTTCTTGTAGATTCTATAAAAATACGTTTTCTAAGCTATGGCTGATCTGACGAGGTTTAACTTGACATTGTTTTAATTAGCTAATTTCACATATTTACCTACATACTTTGTTAACCTTTTACAGCCTATCGTGTATTTTGTAGCAATTTTTACTTGATAGCGAAGAATGTGCACTGAGCCATGAGTAACGTGTCCAGCGGGACTGCGGTGTGGCCAAGTCGCTGCCAGTCCAGCCGTCATCCAGGTTCGTATAAGAAAAGATATTGTAATATTTTTGGTTTTCAATATTTTATACCATTTCCCATCACTTTTTCTCATGAGGGCTGTGAACCTCCAATAGCAAGTTTAGAAATGGTTTTATTCCTCTAATAATATCATTACAATTTCTTGCTCGGAAAAATGTTCTCTGGGAGGCAAGGCTGTTCTCTGGGAGATGCTTACTAGACAACAACTCACGCAGAATAGGCCTATAGAAAATAAGTGTAAGCGTGCCCTTAAGCAGAGGTACAGGTTATGAGTCATGCGTTATTCAGGGACAACAGTCATATTTACCAGATATTTTACAGGTGTGGTAACACACACTAAAGGCCTTACCAGTGAGTCACGACTTTAGCCTGAAGAGGGTTGTTCACCTGGCAACAGCGCATTCCTGACACATAACTCAGGACCGAGCGCCTTGCTGCGAACGGCGTTCTCGCTTCAGTGAACATCGCTTTGCTATCAAATAAAAATCGCTACAATATACACAATGGGCTGTAAAAGATTAACACAGTATGTAGTGAAATATGTGAAATTAGCTTATTACAACAATGTCAAGTTCAAACTCGTTAGATCAGCCATTGCTTAGAAAAAGTTGTTTTATAGAATCTACAAGAACTTTTTTTCTAATGAAAGGAAAATTTTGAAACTTTAATATAGTATTTTTAATACCATAACCAATTACGTATTAAATTTTCATCAAGATATATGAGCGGGTATTTAGTCAGCGATTTTCAAAAGTCAAGATTTGTTTGGAATTAGTAAAACATCGTGTACTTTTTTCGTTCGGTACGAAGTATAAATATGAAAAAATAATTAGAAAAATGTTTTTGTTGACACCTATCAACGCACAATAAAACATTAAAAATATTGGTATAGGTTCCATTACCATAGCTTTGTTAGTTTAATTTTTGTAAGCATCCAAACTTGAGTCTCCAAACTTTTGTTACGGATAGTAGTATCATAATTTTATGTTTAATAGTTCCCAAGAAAAAGAGATTTTGGTAAATTAACAAGAACTTTTTTATGTCGTTAAAAAATATTCTGAAACTCACATATAATTAAGAAAACATACATACCCATCATGTTTTAAAATTTGGTTAAGCTTAGATAAGTGGTTTTTGATATATGAATTTATAATCACAGCCATGGCTGAAAAACTGCGAAATACTAAGCACATTTTCGCTCTTCACGCTATTACAAGTATAATCAAAGTCATAAAAATGTTGAATCCCATCACTAGATGCAGAATTAAATGGGAAAAATAATGGTGTAACTCATGTTGTCCTATGTGTTTTTGTAAATTTATGATAAAGTTCTAAACTCAACGGACTACACTTTTGAAACGGACAGTAGATATTACACCCGGGCTGGGATCAATAATTTTATCTGGCAATATGTTTAACTATAATAGGGGAACCCCCTATACGCTTCGCGTGCCAGCCAAGTCACTCGCTGCGTTCGTTACACATAGACCTTTGGCCTCGGCTTGTGAATTTTGACTACAAATAATAGTAAGTTAACTCTACAACGTTAAATCACAATATTAAATGTATTTAAGTTATCACACTCACTGTAACGTACTATCAAAAGAATAGTTACAACATTTTTGTTTATCTTTAATTTCTCAAACAAATGAGCAAATAATAAATCTTTCAAGTTTTCTTCTGTAGTAAAACTTAATTGAAACTAAAATAAAATACATGTTCAACAAAATAAAAATGTTAACTTTTCTTGTCAAAATACTTTATTTTAAATTAAAAATCAAACTTAAAAACTGTTCTCAAATAATGGTATAAAACAAAATTAAACATTTCAATATATCTAGTCTATAAATTTGTTATGTATGTTTCTTAAAATGAATTAATATGAATGAATGATTCCGCCTCAGGAATGTTATTTCCAGAGAACAGTCACTTTAAACTAAAGGTGTCGCCCGACTTATCAATGTCAGGCACATATAAACAACACTCACTTTGCGCGGCACAGCACAACTTCTCAAAGCTTCCCGCGAGAAAAACTCCGGAACGTAGCGGAAGGACGGTTAAAAAAGCGGCGAATTTAATACAGCTAAAGACGGCGGCGAAACAGGCCGAAAAGACCGTTCCTCGAAGTATTTACAAAGACTCCCCGACTACAAGCAAATTGTCTAGAAACAAAAGATATGAGAACCAATCAGGGAGCTTCGGGGGAGAAGCAAACGTCTCCTATACCTTTAAACTGCAGAGAACACGTGTTGATCAGACTCGTCATAAAAAGGTATTTTTGTAAACAAATATTAGTTATTTTATTTATAATGGGAAAAATCGACTGTTTTATATGAGGGGCTAAGATTTTAATGTTTATGAAAAACTACCAAATTTTGATTGAAATCTTCTAGAGTTTGAATTAATTTTCCATTTTAAGTACTTTTTCTAAAATTTTAATTTTTCTAAAATCAATGAAACTAAACATTGTTAAATCACATTACATGCGCTGCTACCTATTTATTAGTACATACATACAATTATATTACTTAGCCAATTTCGATCGTGTTTCATTCATTTGTTTTCGTTTAACAGCTGAGGATTAGATAAATTATATATCTGCATCAGATTAGCCTTGAAAGCTTCAAGTCCAGTTGAGCAGAGCCCTACAGTCGAATGTGAATAAAACCGTGCTTACAACCTTCACTTTTTTAACACTGTTAGGTAATAATATAATTGTACATAGTTCATATATTCTGTAGTTATAAGATTTGATTTTTTGGTATTTCACATTCTCACTAAAGCCAAGAGAGAGAGAGGGTTATCTGCCCTCAGAATAAATATCACGCCACCCCGAAACTCGAGTTCTCATTGGTGCTCAGATTTAAACCCACCTGAGGCGAGGCGACGGTTTCGCCCCAGACCGCAAGACACTCTTGATGTGTACACAACTCTCTCGCGTGGTCTCTCTCTCCCAGACAGCAAGACGCTCGCGGTGTGTACGCAACTCTCTCGTAGTTTCTCTCTCCAACTCACCAATTTTCTCTCTAACTTTGTTAACTTTCTCTAACTCTGTGCTACTCATCCAGACCTTCAAGAACCTCGTTTGTGCGGTACGTGATCGGTCTTCTGGACTTTCAAAACGCTCGTACTTCCGCGACTACTCTTCAGTGCTTTAGAACTGTGACAAAGGAAGGTGGACTGGATTACCACAAGTGTCTCCAACTACTCCTGTTGGATAAGTGTTCAACCAAGCTCTGTGGTGAGTCAATTCTCTCTCATTAATTAATTTTATGTCCTTAGTTGATTCTCCCGTCTGCTCCGGAAGAGCTGTGGTCCTCCGTGCTTATTAACAGAAACATTAACATTCTCTACCCGCATCATTTAGTGAACATTTTTGGTCCTCTCAAACCCCCAGACATTTTTGGTCAGCTCCGGGACGGATAAATTGTATCATCCGTGGACAACAGCCATTTATTTGTATTTAATTAATCGTGTTAATTACAACAAAAACTCTAATCAACTAAGAGATTAATTAATTCCACTATTCTCTCTTAGAATTGAATTGCTAATTTTTAAAACAAAAGAAAGTCGAAAAATGTTTCTTTTGCAATCAATCATTATTTTTTGCTGGTGAAACAATTTGGCAAAGTTAAGTGTTGTGATGTACAGTTCAAGTATCTAAAACCGGATCGCACCCCTCGTACCAGATATAGCAGCGCGAGGCGATCAATAACGGCAGAAATTCCAGTAATTCTCTCTCTCTCTCTCTCTCTCTCTCTCTCTCTCTCTCCTC
>JAQJVL010010042.1:0-13817 GCA_035578905.1 Stictocephala bisonia | reverse complement strand
AAAAATTTTTTAAAAAACTAATTAAAAAAAAATTTTAATGAAATAAAAACAAAAAATTTTCCTTTAAAAAATAACTTCCCACAACAAAAAAATTTTTTTAAAAATTTTTAAATTTAATTTTTTTTTAGAGTTTTTGGGAAAACTTGAAAAAGGAATATTGAGCTCTGTTTAATATTAATTAGGCCTACCCTGAACAAATAGGAAACAACAATTTTCAACGTTTTGTTTTATTTATTTGGATCAACGGTTAACACCAATTTAACAAAGAAATTACAATGCAAACTAAAGTAATCGGCAAGATGGCATGAGTAATGCTAGAAATATTAAGTAAGTCTTAGTCCAATATAACATATCCAATATAAAACATTAAATGGCTTAGTCCAATATAAAAATGACTTTTCTCTTGAAGGAGTCTATCGATTCACTGAAGAAGTCAATGTTAGATGCAACCATACTCCCAAGCCTCAGCAGTCTGTATAGGCCATTGTGGTACGCGTAGTTAGTCGCCTGGAAACGTCTGCGGAGTAATGTCTTAGAGCGAGTACCACGTGGGGTGCTTGGAGAGTAGATAGAGGCAATCCAGAGACCATTGGCAAGCTTCTAGAGAGTCACCAAGTCAGAGTGTTGACGCCTCAAGTGAAGTGGAGGAAGTCCAAGACGGGCGCCAACCTCACTCACAGGGGTGGTGTGGTATGTGTATCCAAGCAGGGGGCCGAGCAGCCTGATGAATCAGTTCTGGATACTCTGAAGCTGTTCGATGTGGTTGAGCTGATATGGTGACCAGATGACCGAGCCATATTCAAGGATAGGGCACCTTTTACAGGATAGCACCAAAGATTTATAGAGGCATACAAGGGTAGAAGGTGAAGTGAAATCCCTGGAGGACCCCAATAAGTCCCCCCAATAAGTGAAGTGAAATAAAAACCCCAATAAGGAGTTGGCCCTTGCTGTAACTTGGATAATATGCTCTAAGGGGCTGAGGGATGGAGTCATAACTACACACAGGTCCTTCACCCTATAGACCCTCTTGAGAATGGGGTTATCAAGATGGTAGTCATGTAAATAGATGTTAGTTTCAAGCCTAAAGGAGAGGACCTCACACTTTAGGACATTGAGTTCCAATGCATTCTCTCTGCACCAGCCACTAATTGCAACATGGTTTGTTTTATTATATTATGATTTTGTTCTATATATATATACATTTTTATTTTTGGTAATTGGAGTTTCCATTTATCAAAGATAATGAAATTTTAAAAGTTTGGATCGATAATTTGCAATATTTTCATGAGATAACTTACTTTTTACTCTGCAGGAATTAAGTAAGTTTTTTACCAAAAGGGTTCTTACATTTTTACATATGAGACGCCGACACAAGGTTGTGCGTATTTTAAGATGAATATGAATGATCATATGAGAATGGATTAATAGCCCATTTATTAATAGCCCAATAGCAAGGATAATCATGGGACATACAGCTTTCCATGGAATCCGAACCACATAATCTTAGTTGGTTAGTCTGATATTTAGCGAATTGACAAGCCTGATACTCAGTTGTTTTCCCTACATAACATCCGGACACTAACTACCACCAGACATGGACACCCTATACTTCTGTAGTAGTGTCATGTGGTGGTTCTGTAGTAGAGGCACAGTGGTAATGTCCCACCCGGCCACCCATACAGGCACAGTGGTACTGAACCACCAGCCCACCCATACAGGCTCAGTGGTACTGTATGGGTGTAGTCTGGTTAATAACTGAGTTCAACTGTTCCTCTGAAAGGGCCATTTATACTATGGGGACTTACAGCTTACATGGAATCCGAACCACGTATTGTTGGTCTGATTTTCAGCTAACTGCCCCTATGGCAAATTGAGGTGGACATCCCAGGATTTTAACTCGCGACCATATGCATATGAAGCATACATGCTAACAACTAACTAATGTTACTGTTAGAGACATTGAAAACATTTTATTAGCACTTTCTTGATGGATATAAGTTTGATTAGTTAATTTTCTTAAACTTAGCCTAATATACAAACAGATTTTAAGTTTAAAAATAATATTATGAATTTATATGCAATTTAGAGTCTTGCTATAGGCTAATCTGCTAAACCATTTTTCTGAAAGAGACCATGAATGCTGACTATTAAGAAATTTGTCTATAGCTATTATGGCATTGCATCTTATATAACATTTGTGATTCATAAACAAAAGTGGTTAAAATGCTTTCGTTAGTCTATTTTTGCAAGTGGCATTTTTTACTTGGTATACAAACATTAAGGGACAACGGTCCAACCCCCTCAAGCAAATTTCAAGTGGACCTACCTTCTGAGATTTGAACCCGTGTGCCTCTGGATATGAAACATAAGTGCTAACCACTAGGCTAGCAGGAGGCCTAAATTAGACTCTCTTAATTGCCCACCTCTGAACCGGGGTTTGACCAGATAATGATTTGATCATTTAAACTGAGGTGCGAAAAAACTACTTTTATTACAATTTATCTAAAGCTAAATTTATTTATTTATAAGACATAACATAAAAAATATTTTAGGCTTAGCCTTGAAACATTTTAGAGTAAAATCTTTAAACTCTTGCACATAATTATACCAAACATGATTATGTAGCACATTACGTAAAGATAATACTTAATAGAATATAAATTACTTGAAATGTTTGAATGCATAACAAGATAAACAGTGTTATAGCAAGGTTTTTGTTTTTATTTTCAAATATAACAAAAACATTCAGTATGTCTGTATTCAGTTGCTGACTAAAAAAAAGAATTCATATTTCTTTATAGGAATGTATCAACAATAACTGCACCAATTAAAATTTCAAGCATTTATTTTCCTTCGTGTTCATTCTCATCATGGAACAAGACAACCAAAATAGTACTGATTTGGAGCAAGAAATAAAGAACATTAAACAGAGCATTAGACCAACACAAATGAGGAATAATAATGGTAAGTTTACATATTATCAAATATTCATAAGGCAATTCATAACAAATGAATTTTAAATTATCAATGCCTTATTTTCTAAGATGACTGTTTAACTTTTTGAGTATACAAAGTTTATCCATTCTAGGTGCTTATATGAAAAATGGAGATAATTTTATATACAGGATGGAAACTTGAAAGGGGATACGTAAATACGTAGAAAGTATTTATTTTAAAATTAAAAACCATTTAGTGTAAAGTAATTCAACATTAATTTCAGGGTGAAAAATGAACTCTTGTATTTTGATTATAGTGTAGTATATAATAGCATGATGTAATGTCAAAGGTAACTCTCCGTCCCTTGTTGCTATAACGGAGCTTAACAAAATACAGAACTCTCTATTTAAAATCTAATCTAACGTGCATAAGGCAATTTATAGGTTGTTCCCAAGGCCATAGTTATATATTGAAAACTAATTATGTACAAAGTAAAACTACTAATAAACTAAGCTTTTTTTCTTTTAAATGGTATTCATATAAAAATAATGTTTTCATTTACCATGTTTACATGGTTTTATATCCATGTAAACAACCAAGAAGCTGTTTGAAGTTTATTTCATATATATATGAAACATTATAAATGTATGACCCACATGTGTGTCATTGCTCCTCTATCTGATAAAGCGACATCATGTCCCGCGGGCGGGTCAGACGCCACAGGCATGCGTCACTGCATGACCCGCAGATGTGTCGTCCACACTGAACGTGTTAAGCAACCAAATTTATGTGCATTCTTATTAATTAGCCTAGTGCAATTTAGTTTTAGTTATTAAAATTTATTGCTTTATTGTATTTTGAATGTATTTGTATAAAAAGGCATTGCCGTTGGTCAGTAAATGAAATGAAATCCCAATTTCTAAATCCCAATAAGCTAAGTTTTATCCCAATCCGTCATAACAAATTTACTTTACTAAGATACAGATAAGCCATATACACTTAGTTTGAGCTCTTATCACACAGTATTTGTAACCAAGTCCCACTTCATGTTGGTGCGTTTTTACTCTGTCACCCAAAATTGAATCGATTTTGGCAGAGCTGCACAATACCTCAGCTGGTAATACAGTACACATGTACGAGAGGTTGGTATACAACTAGAGTGATGAGGGTTATCATCCCTCATTGCAGCCCCTTTATAATAGCTTCCAGTGCTGTGAAACATAGCTTCAATGGATATAAGACTCAAATAGGCACTTCTCAGAGAATTAAAAAAGATCCTATCTACTCCGATTCACCCCATTTTGCGAGATGAGCAACTTAAATCTAGAAAATCACCTCTTTGACTAGTTTAAATCTCAAACCCTGTTAATTTCAAACAAATCCTTTGCCAATACAATTGGGTGTTAACTTGGGATTTGTTTGACGGTCACAAGTTTCTGGTTATCAGACCCCATGATCGTAATCTGTGGAATGAACCTTCCTCATGAGAGTCGCTTTCACATGGGTGTGGGAAGATGCAACAATTTGGAATATAAGTGGGGAATGGCAAATGATTAGTTATGTGATTGCAGAGCTGAAATTCAAACTATGTCAAAGTCAAGTCAAAATGTCTTTATTCTTATACATGGAGTACAGAGTAGTGTGTCACAATATAATGGATATAAAATTAATAAACAACTATTATAATTAAATTTATGGTGCGGTGATTCTACAGGTAAGGAATTCTTCTATCTTGTAGTATGTTTGCTGTAGAAGCCAGGTATTCAGTTTCATCTTGAATTGTTTGTCATCTTTTAGTCTCTTCAGGTAGTCTGGGAGGAGGTTGAACAATTTGCTTCCCATGTTGGTGGGTTTTTTTTCGAAAAGAGAAATGATGAGCGGGGAGAGCAAAGTCATTAGTATGTCTTGTGTGGTTATGAGTGGGTTTCCCCAAGATGATCAGGCTTGCATAGCATTGTGAAGCGTATTGTTTCCATTATGTATAGGGATACAACAGTAAGTATGTTTTGTTCTTTGAAGGCCTGACAGCAGGAGTCTTGTGGTTTCAGTCCAGCCAGCGTTCTTATAGCTTTTTTTTTGGTAGTACCAGCACTCTGTTGGTTCTCCTCAGAAGAGTTGCCTCACACGATTAGTCCATAGCGAAGGTGGTATTCAAAGATGGAAAAATAAGCAATTCTTGTTGTGTGCAGGTCACATGCGCTGTTTATTCGCTTGAGTGCATACAAGCTGGAGTTGAGTTTGCTGCAAAGGCTGTCAATATGGGGAACCCAGAATAGTCTGTTGTCAATGATGATTCCGAGGTATTTGACTTCAGTGTCTAATGTTATGTCAGGTAGTCCTCGGAGCTCATAAGATCTTCTTCCAGTCCAAATCAGTTGTTGGGTTTTGTTCTCATTTAAAATTAGGTCATTTTGCTGACAATATTGTTTGGCCATGTTTAGAGCTACATATGAGTCAACTTCATTGATGAATGGGTCTTTGTTGGTGATAAGCAGGGATGTATCGTCAGCGTAAAGTGTAGTCTGGGCGAAGTCTTGAAGGTATCTTGGAAGATCATTAGTCATGAGGATGAAAAGAATTGGTCCAAGGCACACCTCTTGTTAAAACGAGTGGGGTTGATCTAACTCTTGATATTAGATTGTTTCTTTTTATAGTTACCTCAACCTGTTGTTTACAGTTTGTTAGGTAGCTAGACAGCCATTGCTTAGAGGTGCCTCTAATTCCCATACTTTCTGTCTTTTTAACAAGTAGTTCGTGGCTAAGGCAATCGAAAGCCTTGCTAAAATCCAACAATAGAGCAGTTACAGTTGACCCATCTTCCAGTTTGTCTATTATGTGCTCTGTTAGTTGTGCTATGGCAGTGGTGGTAGATTTTCCTCTAAGGAACCCATGTTGATGACTTGTTAGTATGTTATGGTTTGTCAGGTTATGGATCACATAGTTCATGATTTTGTTCTTTCCAAGTGGGATAAGCTGGTCTTCATTCAATCAGAGAAGTGTGTTTAATATATTTATAAACTGTAGTAACTTTGCTTTCAAATGTAATAATAAATTAATTTTAATAAGTTTTTACAAATTTATAATTTGATTGCAGAAATAAGCCAACAGACAAATTTAGTTAGAAATGTGATGGGGCTTGTAAAGTTGGCATCATCACCACATTATGGTTTGGTTCTGGAAACTGGGTCTGCTGAAAAATGTTTAATATTACCAATAATTATGGTGGACTCTACCAAACACATCAACCAATGGATTTTAGCTGTTGGTAAAAAAGTATGGGTTGATCAACTGTTAGTTGTTTATGAGAGGTAAGTTAAGTTATGATTTCAACTTCATACCAGATGTTTTATGTTTATTTCATTTATGAAATGAGGTTTCTAGTTTAGAAAACTAAATTGATTCTTGTATTACTGTAAACTACTTGTGAAGATTTTTTACTGATACTTTTTTACTTTATGAGCTAATTTATTTTTAGTTAATAAATACAGCGAATGTCTTTTTAATGACAAAATGGTGACATTTACTTGATGATATATCTTGTATGTAATATGATCTCTGTCTATCATTAAGTCGGTAGGTACATTTATGAATTGTCGAAAGCCACAGAATGCTTCTAACACCTTGTCCATACTGTGATGAATTCAGAAATAACACAGTTTTTATTACAGTTTTCTATTAATTCTTCAAATATAGAATGAATTGCGGCCAACTTATCTAGGATTTTCCTGTCATATCTAGTATTACTGTTATCAAATCTGAAAGCTTGCAACAACAATCTAAATCTCTTCTTAAACATTAATATTAGAAAAAAATTTAACTCCCAAGCTTCATAATTCCAAAGATTGTCAAAGTTTTCATGAGATACCTTTAGAACCCCTGCCATTATATAATTCCAATTACAGCTTTACTTCTTGAAGAGTTGTATTTTTTAGCAATCTTTATTCTTATCAATCCATTGATTTGTATAATTTGTGATTTCAATAAACATTTTGTCAGGAAAATAGATTCTAAGGTTCCATAGCAGTTTTAGCATCCATAGCAACATTAGTGGATCAACTTCTTTGAGCAACTGGTGGATTCATTCAGGTGGTAGTGGAGGATGTAGTGCATAATAACGTTCAAGATTGAATCCTGGGCTTACTTTGCTGTTGGAACCTCTTGTTTCAGGAAAGTTTACATTGCGACCTTTGCATAGATTTACAATTCTGCCAATGTTGAAGCTGTCCATTGTGATTTTGTAAATGCTTGTAGTAGATTTATTAGTGTTATATAGTACAAGGGGATACCCCTGCCCTTCTCGTGCCAAACCCGACTCTCGCTGCGCTTGATACTCCTTAGCATGCGACTTTGACTGCAAATAATATTAGATTATCTGTATAATTACGTAAAATTACAATATTTCACCCACACTACTTGCGTTGCTACCTATTTATTAATATAGGGTATTACTTAGCCTATTTCAAATGTGTTTATTTCATTTGTGTTTTTTTTAACATCTGAAGATTAAACTCTTAATGAATCAATAGAGTAATGTCAAATATATAAAATAAACAATATGTTTATTTATTTACAAAACAGCTGTTATTAATTGACTAAAATCAACCCAATGTTTTTCTTATGGAAAAAATGAAATGTTGAGGGGTTGTTTGTACCCCTTAAGAATGGAATTTCGAAAAATCCTTTCTTATTGGGACCTTTCGATACTAAAGCTAACTTCCTTTAAAATTTCGTGGAAATCCATTCAGTGATTTTTGTGATCAGTCAGTCAGTAGTGGTATTTGGCTTTTATATATATAGATTTAATTTGTTATTGTTAAATTGTTTTTTTCTCTTTCGCTAATTTATTTTGTAAAACCAATTTATTTTTATTGTTATCTGCATGAATTTGTATAGATAATATATATTCTCTATGTGTTAAATCTAAATTATAGTAGATACTGCTTAAATATGTTGAACTTAATTAAATATTGTAAATTATAAGTTTTGTATGTACTTTTTATATCTTTGTATAGGTTATTTATTCACTGTTAGTGGCATGAATTGCACAGCAAGGAATGTTACATTATATTTATCTTTTTGTTTGGTTTCTAAACCTTACTCTGCTCATCCCTCATAGACTATTTATCTGTGCGAGGAACTTATTCAGACAGAGTAAGGGGGGCGAATGAGTACAGTAGAAGGTGAATATTACTGAAAAATATTTGCACTCTAGGCCGGATTCGAACCAGCGCTATCTCTAACCAAAGCTCAAAGTCCTGATGCCTTAGATCACTCGGACACCGGCTTGCCCAATTAATTCCAAAACCATAGCAGATAATGTAAAATATGCAGTATTTAGTTAATAGTAATTGTAATCGTTAAGTTCTTTAAACGTAATTTATCTTTGTTGAAACTTATTTGTTTAGTGTTATTTGCATGAATTGGTACAAAAGAAACTCCCTTTTGTTGCTTTTATTTGTCACGTCAAGGTGGCTACTATAGTCAAATTCGTGTTCTTGTATTTGCGTAAAATTAATCTATATATTGAGTTACTGCATTATATTTCTCTTCACAGCCTAAAGAGTTTTCTTCTTCTTCTTCTTCTTCTTCTTCTTCTTCTGTTCCTTCATTATTGTTATTAACTATTTCCTAATCAGAAATGTTTTCATTAAAAAAAGTTCTCTCATAAAGGCACATGTTGGTTTTTCAAATTCAACATACTGTTACTTTCCAGTACTCAATAAGAGTTTATTGATCTTTCCAACAGAATCCATATTCCATAAACTAAAAACAAAAAATTTGATAAATGAAAATAAAAAAAATTAGTGATGACAATCACAGCATGAACATATCACATATTATACACACACATATTAGTATCACTGTTATTCGCACACGGGAGAATCCTCCAGCACTCAACAAAAGCTTGCTTGGCTCACACTAACATTATACCGTGCAAGGGTAAGAATGTGTAATCAACCACAGCCCTACAGATCGCAGCAGCCCAAAATAATTTACAAAATTCAGTTAGCTCAGAGGTAACTCCCGAGATGCGAGCAATGAAAGGTAAATAATTGAATAAATTTTACCACTGGTTTTTCACTTGTGTTTAAGGTTAATTTTTTATGTTTAAGAAAATCTTGTCTATCTCAGGATCAATTGTAAATGGTGCTCAGGTGGAGCTACAAAATAGCAAATTCAATCAATTTAGTAAAATAAATGCAGTTATTTTGAGAGAAAATGATGTTGACAGTTGTCATGATGAATCAACAAGGGTTTTTGTCATATTTAAAATACAAGATTAGTTGTCTGAATAATTTAATTATTTTTCAAATTAAGTCATCAATATTTTATATATTTTTAAATCAATATTTAAAATGCACTCTTGAACTGTTTTTAATGTTTATTGTTGACTTTTCACCATTTTTTAGTTTTTTCTTTTATTAAACTGACAACATTTGAAAAGACTAAATACTAGTGTAGTAGTTTTCATTGCAAAAAATACAAGTTTTTTCGTGAATAAAATTATGTCAAAACATTTCTTTATTTGTTAAAAACATTTTTTACAACTTGGAGGTTTTAAAAAAGTTGAAAAGCAAACTGGCAACACTTAGATATGATTGGAAAGTTTAATCAAGGTCAGTGACGCTATGCATTCTTTTGAAGGACAAGAATAGGATGGTCATTTGAGCTATGAAGCGTTGCATATAAGCAAAATACTATAACCTAAAGAGGAAATGGCTGAAGAACCATGTGTAGGTCCTTTCAGTGAAAAAGTGCTAAGCCAATAACAACAATTCTTTTGTAACAAAGTAAATTTTTATGTATTGTATGTGTGGTAACTAAAGATGTGTTCAATTGCTGCAATAATAACTATTTAATTATTTAAAAGGCGTTGTCTTGACCATACATTTTCTTGTTTGCAGACTCTAGAATACATTAGACCAAATAAATTAGTCCATTTGAAAGGTAATCCATATGTAGATATAAACAGCATGAATATATCATTTGTGTGATAGATTTAGTAATACCATTACACCAACTTTATACACACAGCTATTGACCATATCCTTTCATCCCTTGAACTCCACTTAAAAAAATCTTCAACGGTTCACATAGTAAATAGCTGACTCATCACATACTCTTATTTAGGTTAATCAATTAGGTTCTGTGTCTCAAAACTGTTCTCCTCATCTGATGTGTATGTCCAGGTTTCAGAATTTTGAAGGATGCCAAGACATAGAATGTATAAATGTTGTAGTCAGGTGGGAAGACGTTAAAATTTTAGAAGATTCTATTAATCTAAAGGAAACTGATTGTTATCTTAATCAACAGTTGCCCATAAATACAAAAGAAGAAACCCATTTAACAGCTAATCTTGATACAAGTCATAGCTGTCGAATCATGGTTCACCATGTGTCCTCTGCTTTCCAAACTGACCAAGCACCAGCATTATGTTTAGTTTTAATATCCTACACAAACAGTAAGTCAGTTGTAAAAAACTATATGTTAGAGGTAAATTAATATAAAGTTCTGTAGTACAGGTCACCCACTCTTCATTAGTTATTCAACAATTATTAGGTTTTTATCAAAAGTGGACAACTTTCAGTGTTTCTTATCCTTATTCAGTATCCTTAAAGTAATAGAGTTGCAATTACTCAATAAATGTTACAGGGAATTATGGAGTCATTTGTTATTGCAGTTCTCTTTGATGTTTTTATATGTGGTAGAAGTTTTTACTTAATGTGAATCGGGTGTCCTCAAAGAATAATCTGCAATGAGGAGATAGATTGTTTATTGTATATGAAGAAGACTTTATCAGTATAAGACTTTAGGTAGTGTGTTAAGTTACATTCCTTTTTGTGATCTCAGTTCGGAACTAAATATTAATTTATTAACAAAAAAGGTTGGTTGTTTTAAATTTAAGGTAACCTAATCTTTTGTCACTCTTATTTTCTGCTCTGTTAAAAACATAATTCTCTGGAGATGGGGATGAGTTTTTCATTCCATTCAAGTATTATGAAATCTAGGAAGTATATTTTCTGCAGTTAAGGTGGCCGTTTTCCAAGCTGCCAAGTCACCACTGGAAAATGGACCACCCTATAATAGCAATGCAATTTTACCGCCAGCAGGCCAAAACATGCTTTTCTGTTTCAACTCTACGTTTATTATTATAATGAGTTTTATTTAACCCTGTATGATTATTCTGCCGATTCTAGTGAATCATAAATTAATAATATTATGAGTTTTTTATTGTAAAATCATCAAGAATGACATTTAAAGTTTCACATATTTAACTGCGAAAAAAATGTTAAAGTACTCAATTTTTGACAAATATCAACTTATGGTCTTCTAGAATAGGTCTGCATCTACCAAACGACACTTGCAGTGTTACAATACAATTATTAGTATGGGTTTTATACAATGAAATAGAAACCTATGATTTGGGTTTTTTCACGGAGCAAAATGGCCCCCTAATTATAAATGCACTATTTGAACTGTTGATAATTTCTTTGCTCTGTGTGAATTACAATTATTTGTAAATCAATTTTATATTGTGAAAATGATCTAGTTGTTATTTTACAGAAAAACAAGTTGAAGCAAAACTTTGGTTGGTTTTAAAAGCAGAACAAGTATCATGGAAAGAGTTTCTTTTACCTAATAGAGAATATATAATTTTACTACCTGAACAGTCACATCAAATTTGGTTGGATCAGTAAGTATTTGAATGTAAAGGCTTATGACTTATGAAATACACACAGCATATATGTTCATACTTCTTATGCAAATTCAAGAACTAACTCTCTTTGCCCTTTGGCAATTACCTAACCTAACAAATCATAAAGATAAAGGAAAATTTATATTTATTTAATTAAATGTACATTTGAATTTCCTTCACCTAAAGGAAGAAAAATGTAATTCAAGCTATTATACATCTTTTTCTTAGCTTATATTTACTTTACTGACTACACAAAAATGTTAAACACAAATTACTTTTAAAATAAAAAATAGGCTTGATTGAATTTTTTTTGTAAATGCTGTGCATTTAGACTATTTAACTGAAATCTTTAAAATTAATTTCTCTACCATTTATACATATATGGAGTATTTATTTTCCAACCTCCAGATAGATGTAAACATAAATTAAAATGGAAAAATTAAAAACACTTATTCTTTCAAATGTTTTTACACGATTGGTAGATAATACTTAGAGATTTCTAATACTTCAAGTGCATTAAGGAACAAACACAGCGTTTCGACTGGTATAAAAAGTTGTTGCAGAGGCTGTACATCATCAGGATTCTATGTGTGGAGAGACAAAATCTGTCGCACATGGCCATCTGTATGTTATTCACTTTGGATTTATCTTTAATTTTTAGATTGTTTAAGAAAAATCAGTGTTATTGTCAAAAGTCTGTAAATGGCGAGTTAAATTGTATGATGATGTAAACTCAAGTGCTAAGCTGTAAACGTTCCTTAAAGTTATGTGTTATAGTCACTGATAAGGTTTTGTGAACAAATTCCAGAAGCCCTCTTTCTTATTGTACTGCTTATCAGTGACGAAGCATTTGAACTCATCCAGTACAGCGTCTTCCTCACCCCCCTTATCCAACATTTCTATAACATCTAATTTTAACATAACAGTTTTAAAATTCACTAGCAAATAAACATTTTTATGATAATTTCGTAGATTCAAATTAAAAATGTTAAGATTGTCACCATTTCGATTATAACATTTGTACAGTTCATTGATAATTAATTGTTAACTTCCTCACAAAAAACAAATAATGTTATTGATCAGGTTAACACGTAGTTGGCTAAGCCTGAAATGACAAAATTCATTATAATCCTAAAAAATGTTTTTACGTAAATAACTTTCCTTTGAATTAGTAAACTCCAAATATGATGATAGAAGACCATTGTGAGGTCGCTAAGGTGATGGATGATGACGTCATCAAATCGGCGGGTATATCCGTCGCCAGGATCTCAGTGACGGACTGTTGTTGCTGGCAGCTGTATTGTTCACAAATAACAGTGTTCACTGTCATTATTAGAATCACTTTTAGACATGTTATTATGTTTTTCACAAAAACATAACCGTAAACACACCAATAAACTTACTAAAAACAGTAATCAAAGATGGAATGCTTATGGAAACCGAAAACACTTCCAAACTTGGGACTGACGCACACAAATAACAATAGGGTCGTATGCAAGGTCTGACAACGTAAGGTCCTACCTCGACGAGATCTGAGCTCACACTGATGAATCAACCGTGCAACTACATGTCGCGGGTACACCCTCCGCCAGGATGCACGGAGGGTCCGGCGGCGCGGGTATAGCCACACGTAGCCACCGACGTGTTAAGCAGTATGATACCTTCCAACAGCCATTCTGCCAAGAGAAAATTAAAATAGAGTATAGTACCTTAACCCTTTGAACGCTCTATTCATTTTTCATAATGTTGCCACAGAGCCAAATTATGAAATATTTTTTTTTTTTATAATTACCTAAAGCCATTTTTTTTAAAGCAACATATAGGTTATATAAATAAGAAAAAATATATTTATACATAAATACTTTTTTTTAATAACTTATGCAACATGTGTATAATAAGCAGAATGAGTTTTTTGAGGAAAGGTCTACAAACAAATATTTACAGTATAATGAAATAGAACAGTATATGAAATCAAACAGTAAAATATTTAACATGAAAAGGAAGATATTTAATCAGTAACAAATTATAAATCAAAATTTGCGTCGTCCGGGTTGGCCATAATAAACAACAATATTATTTACAGGTATTCTATTTACACAATATATACAAGTCAATGTGTTATACACTATTCAACACTTATTCTAGTCTATTTACACAATATATACAACCACAATATTACCAA
>JAQJVL010010041.1:0-13797 GCA_035578905.1 Stictocephala bisonia | reverse complement strand
CACAGTTTTCAAGTAGGGTTTGCTACAAAGCTATATTACGGTATTTATTAAATTACAGAGATCAGCCAGCTTTGACTAATCTGGTTGGAGACAGAGTGATTGGGTGGGTAGGATCAAGACAAACATTGAGTTAGTGGGGAGGATCCATCATTTGAATGTGGAGTATAGTGGGACCAGTAAAGCTCTATGTCTGGTGAGTGGGTGGGCCTATTAAGATGGACATTGGCGTTGTGAAAAGAACTGTCTTTATGAGTGTTGAGTACAGTGGGGCTAGCAATAGGAATGGTAATGGTCTGCTAAGGGCCTCTAACAGTATGTCAGGTTAGTGGGTGGGCCTATTGAGATGGATATTAGCATTGTGGTAAGATCCGTTTTTGTGTAACAACTCTGAGTTGGATATGCAGTGATTTTATACGGAGCGGAGCTTGATATCTGTTTGAAATGTTATCAAGTTATAGGTATACAATTATGTTATGGACAAGTTGTACTCTTGATTTAATTACATACAAGTTGCCATGACATTTTATACGGAGCGGAGCTTGATATCTGTTTGAAATGTTATCAAGTTATAGGTATACAATTATTTTATGGACAAGTTGTACTCTTGATTTAATTACATACAAGTTGCCATGACATTTTTTAATGCCCACAAATTCGATACAGTATTTTTACCCTTTCCGCGCCTATGATTGGAGCAATAACGATAAACCACTACCTCATCACACATTGATTGTGAAAATGTCTACAGTTAACATATTCAATATGATTATTTTTTCCGAATAGCTCAATTTAATTCTATTCAGTTTGACTTTGGGATGGTTCTTTACATATATAATGGTGTGTTTTTATTAGTTTATTGAAGTTAGGGCTTGCAGAAATAATACATGGTAACTTTGGATCATCGTGGCGTTTTGTGAAACATTGTGTGTTTACAGTTATTTTACTGTAAAACTTGTTAAAAGTTCTATTTTAACAATATGAAAGTTATATATTAAAATGTGATTATGTTGACTAGATGTGTAATTTTTCTTTGGAAATGTTGGTTTGAAAGAATAAATTGATTACATGAATAAACACCAGTTTTAAGATAATACAATACGTATAACTTTTATTGTTTTCAAATAGACTTTGATCATTTTAAAAAGAAAAATATGATAGAAACCTAGACAGGTGTGATTATTTATTGTCTTTAAAAAAATACAAACTTATTTAAAACTATTTAGGGTAGTCTGATAAAGGAAACAAGCTTTGATAGCTTTAGTTAAGGTTAAAAAATGAAGTAAACATTTTCACGTTAAGTACATAATTAAGGCTCATTTTAACCCCAGCATTAGTAACTAACATCTAAATGTGGACTTAAAATAACAATATTTTTCCCTTGTAACTAAACTTCCATAGTTTATTGAAATAATTCTGTTTTCACCTAGTGATTGTGTTACAACCTTATCCAAACTAAATCTGTTGATGTTGGTGGGAAATCCTTGGCCAACACATGTCCACTACATTGTTTGTAAAAAGTTTTGATCTAAATGTGATATTTTTAAAGACATTTTTATATAGCGTGTACATTTTTATAATGTCAATTTATTTGTATGAAGCTATTTGGTAATTTTTTTAATACAGTGATTGTTGTAAAGTAGTAATCAATGCTGGTTGTCGCTGTTTAGAAATATTCCAAATATTCATTAACATGTTGGCCATTTGAATTTAATAGTTAATCCTATGTGGTAAATCCATTGGGGTTTTGAAGACCCAATATATAGACTTTAAAATCATGATAAAACATTTGATTAAGATATCAATTCTTAAAAATATATTATTCAACTCTAATAATTAAATTCTAAAATTATGAGGAATTATAAAACTTTCTTTTAACATATAATTTTAGTTTAGGCCTAAATGGGCTGAAGGCCAGCTTAAATCCGTGTTCTTTATTTAATGAAATGAACTAACTGGCTCTCAGCTCAGTTGGAGAGTCAAACATTGAACAATGGACTTTGCAGTCTGAAGACAGCTTCTCAGCCACAATGCAGGCCTGCTCATATACATTACCAACTTTGAACTGTAAAACCTTTAACATTTTAACTGTTACGGGTTTGTTATCAGACTTCATATGATAGACTTGTTACTCATGGCTAACTCAGAGACCCTATATTTAATATTGTGACGTTTTCCTTACCTTTATTAGTTATCAAGTTCTTTGTTCCGACCACTATATACTGTGATCACAGCTGGGCTGGCTGGAACAGTGGAGTGCCGAGATGGGACACGACGCGACGGTCCAATCAGATTATTCACTACTTCTGTTCTAGACTAAAGCAAACCAGAACAACAAAATTTTTTGAGATCAGTAGAAATTAATTTAAGTCGAAATCCTAAATCGTTTCGGGAAGTAATAAAAAAGCAAATGATAAAACTCCTACAACAATATTGTTTGGTGATAAAGTGGTTGAAGGGGGGACAGTAATAATAGAAGCGCTCTCTTCATATTTCAGATCTGTTTACAATCCTTGTAATCTCAGTTCATTTGAACTTAATCACCAAGCTTTAGCTTCGCTCGTCATGGGAAATGACTTAATGAATTTTAATAAAATCACTACAAAAGAAATATTACCGTCTTCAAAAGCTTAAGTCTAAAAGATCTTCAGGACCTAATTGTATTCCCGCGTCCATTTTTAAAGCATTTCACAATTTTTTGCACGCCCCTTCTGTTGTATAATTAACCTTTCCTTAAAAACCTGTTGCTTTCCTTCTTTTTGGAAGCTTACAAAAGTTATTCCGATTCTTAAGAAATCACAGACCTATCGCAATTCTTAGTACTCCTGCAAAGGTTTCTGAATCAATAATTTATGATCACGCAAAAAATTACATTACAGAATTTCAACACGGAATTTTTCCTAAAAGATCTATGGATTCAAATTTAATAAAATTTTCTAAATTTTGTAAATCTGAAATAGATTGTGGTAGACAGATTGATACTGACTTTGAGAAAGCTTTTGACAAAGTAAATAATTTAAGTTTACTTTCTAAATTGCATTATTTTGGTATATTGGATAACTTCGTTAGATTCTTTGGCTCATATTTGTAAAAAACGAGAGCAGTTTTTAAGTTATGAAGGATTCTCTTCTGATGAATTTGTTGTTGAATTGGGTGTTCCCCAAGGCTTTAACTCGGGTCCACTACTATTCACAATATTTATCAATGATATTCAGAAATGTTTGAAATACAGTAAAATACTTTTATATAAAGATGACGTGAAGATCTTTTGTTAAACTAAGCAGGTAGTGGAATTTCCCAATCATTAAGGACAACAGACAAAACTATTGATAAGGTTGGGGTGTATGCCGGGTCTAAGAATTGTGGTAAAACCCCATTCGTCCCTGATTTACTTGTGTTTTTAATCACATAACGTTATTTGAATGTCCAGTCCTAGTTGCTGGCTAGTAAAATAGTCTTACAATTTTTTAACCACTCTGTGTTTCTTTCTATTCAAATAATAATAAAAATGGAACATTGTACAATAATACAAACAAAAGTATATCACTGGAAAGAACATTAAATTATGCAGTTTTTTTGTATAGCTTGACACATTATATCCCTTACCATAATTCAGTAACTACACGTAAAACATTGTTTAAAATTTTACAAAAACATGATTTTTTTGTTTTAAAGCCTAATTTTAAGTACCAACCTTAATTTATGCAGGCTACTAGCTCATTATTCTTGTTAAAAATTTAATGTAGATTTCAAAAATGGTGTCACAGTTTAAAAAATATGACCTTTGGAGTAAGTAATAAAGCTTTTTTATGGTTAGGTCAACGATTTAAAAAAAATCTTAATTTGAACATACCACACTAACCATTTGGCATATAAAACTGAAATTTCCAGTTTTAAGTAGCCCCAAGCATGTAGTTAAAACCCTTAAATTTTTAAACACCACGTACTATTCACCCTGTATAACTAATGATACAGGGATATTAAAACCAGATCATTAACAGTTATGATGATACCTGTATGAACCTCTTTGAGTGAAGAGCATTCACCCATGTTACTAATATAATGCTTTCCATTCACTAGATACAATTTGAAAATACCCAATGCGATAGCTATGATACCATCAAACTGAAATGTACTAATTAATATATTAAAAGCAATGCATTCAAAGGCCTTTGTAAGGTCAAACATGAGCAAGGAGACTGCCTCTCTAGACACAATGTGAACATTTCTATTGTAAAAATGTACTTCCATACTAGATAAAATTACGAATATTTGACTATTGACTAACCACTGAAAAAGTCAGAAGTTTAAAACACTTGGGTCAGATTTTTTTGTTTGTGAAAAACTTTAATAAAAATTACAAGAAATGACATTTTTAAAACAAAATTTGTAAGTTTTTGCATTTGGATGTAATATAAATTTTCATTACAGACTTTCTGACTCAAGACATTTACAATGATGTGTGTTTTTTACAATCATCTTTATGAATTTGTTATTGCCTACTTCCTTTTTCATGTTCATTTATGGCAGAATATGGTAAAAGTTCTGATCGGCCCATGTCACTCGTATGATGCCTCAGGTACTATTCACTGTATCAAAAGACCAGTGTTGTACCTAGAGCACCATTGAATGACCTGGATAATGGCTTCAAGATAGACACAACTTGTTGAACTACACTCTGCCCAAGTTATGCTGGCAGTCCCTTGTTCAATAACTGTAACATAAGATCAGGATTGGACCTGGGACTGTGTGCAGATACCTGGGTAATGGATTCAAGATAGACACAACTTTTTGAACTACACTCTGCCCAAGTTATGCTGGCAGTCCCTCGGTCAATAACTGTAACATAAGATCAGTATTGACCCTGGGACTGTGTGCAGAAACCTGGGTAAAGGCATTGGGGATCAAGTCACTTCAGCTACTGGCAACTTCCAACTGGACTCCAAGGACAGCTAGGAGTTTAGTGAATAAAACATGACATGGATGTCATGATGGACGAAAATGATGTTTCACATGTGTCTATGGAACCAAAGCTAGGTGTCCTCCCTAATCCTGTGTACTTATTGCAAAATGAAAGTTTCCAGAAAGAAGTTAAGTTTTAAATATATTGTACATTTGTTAGTGTTAACAATTTTACTGCATTTCATATAGTTCCTGACTTTAGTTAAATAACTGAAACTTTTCTCATATTTCCTTTAAATTAAAATAGTTCTATGTTTTACCATTTTATTTAAACTTTTATTGGACTCAATTATCAGGATTTTGCTCAATCTTGTAAAATCTGCTTCCCTGTTAGAACACTGATAGAAATCAGTGTCTTATAGGCTACCAACAACTTAAATTTGTATTACTTTCATTATTTTGAATATTTTGACAATTTCATGTTTTGGATATATTTTATTATGTCTTAGTTGTAAATTCCATAAACATTTCTCATACTGTACTGTAGGCGCAGAAATTATGAGCTCCCAAGTTTGAAGGATGTTTTCTAAGGAACTAAGAAATCTACGAAAAACCTAATCAACCATTGTTTTCCTCAATTAATTGTACGTTATGACATAAGCATTTTTAAATTTCACCACAAGTTACATTGAAATATCCTAGTCAGACCAAAAAAAGGTTGTTGTTGTATATACCTTACTCAAAAACCCATTCTGTATTGCTTTTATATTTTAATAACATGGTTGATATGAACGTTTTCTATAAGTTTTATAAATTTTAGAATTGAAACTTTGCGAGAGTAAAATGTCTTATCAATTCCCGGAAACATTGTGTTCTTGACTTTTAGAAGTTGTCAAATTAAATTCTTGGTCTTGTTTTAATCCTTAAGGCATGTTTAGTTACAATACATTACTTTATTATGTGATAGTAAATGTAGTGATTTTGTATTGATTTTAATGAATTTAAATTGATCGATGTAATGTGATGTAATTGATTTAAATCAATTTAAAATCGCCACATTTACTAATACACATGAAAGTAATGTGTTGTAACTATACATGTCATAACGATTAATGATATGAAAAAAAGCCTTTATTCTAGTGGCGAAGTTAGGATTATAGAGACGTCCTCTCTTCCACTTAACGACGCCAAGACCAAGCGATTACAACAACACCAAGTAATAATTTTAAGACCTGTAGAAGCCAAGAAAATAATGTTTTAGGGAATTGATAAGAATTCTTTTTCTTGCAAAGTTAAAATTCTAAAATCTATAAAACTTATAGAAAACATTCATATCGACCATGTATTAAATAATAAATGTGATACATTGCCAGGTTTTTTTTAGTAATAACAGTGTAAATTTGATGTACAGTGAAAACTAGTTGTAATTCAGGTATACTTTTTTTATCCAACTGGGATAAAAGTTATTATAATTTAGAATACAATTTTAAAACACATTTATACAAAAAATGCATAACGTACCAGAGGAAAACAATGGCGCGATTAGATTTGTTGTCGTCCTCTCAGTTCTTTAGAAAACAACCCTCAAACTTGGATGCATATAGTTTCTGCACCAACAATAGTTGTTTTCATTTTTCTATATATTTGGTAATCTGTTACTTTTTATAGTTACTTGACATACCTTAGTCTATTCTTAGGGTGTTACAATACACCAGTATATTTATTTATATTCTTGTTAAAACACTTATTTTAGATTAAAAATTTAACACCATAGTTAATAGGACGTGTTACTATAGTAACACTATACTATAGTAGATAGCACATCCATGATCCATTTACATTAGACATTATGATAACTGTGTACATTAATGTTTAATTATCCAGATACTGAATAAATTTACAAATTTGATTAATTTTATATACTGAACTGGTGTGTGTACTTTAACCTGCATGTTATATAACAATCCAATCACCCCACACACACACACACACACACATATATAGCGCTGCGCAGCGGAGTTCAGTTGTCCCTAATACCGGCCAAACCACCTTAAAGGTTTGCATGGGTTACAAACTTAGTTTACTTTAATTAATTTGCTTAATCCAATAGTAATGAAATAATTTAAGAGGGCTGGTGGCCAAGCGATCTAAGACGTCAGGACTTTGTGCCTGAGCGCAGGATTGAATCCTTGTCTTAATTAGATGTTAGTATCAGTAATATTCAATCTCCTTGTTTTGTACTGGTTCTCCTCACAGTCTGAATAAGATCCCAGCGCAGATAAATACTTTATGAGGAATGGACAGATAAAAGTTGAAAAAGAGATTAGCCTCACCTTTACAAATATTAATCCAATACAATCTAACTTAAATAACATCTTTTAGAAGACATTTACATAGAATTATTATTTTAATGCACATGTTATGATGATATTTACACCTCTGAATAATTAATCAAACATAAAGTTTAAGGTGATGAAAAACCATATTCTGAACATGTGCAACAACAATAAAGACAATAGACAATATTCTATACTAACATACTATTCAAAACAGTTGTGTTTAATTAACAAAAAGAAAATTTAAATCTCATTATTTATAGAGCAATAATTAAAGAAATTGCGCAAAGAAGAAACAGAAAAGCTTGAGAGTGCTTCAACTCTCTTAAGAAGCGAGGCCATGGAAGACTGAAACTAGCTTAAAAAAAAGATTTTAAAGAAGCAGCGTTAACTCATGCTATGCTGGAAGGAGTAGCAAAGGTACAGGAAGAAGCTAGCCAACAGAGGGTAACACTAGAATCTGTTTAAGACTCGGTTCAAAAAAAGAAATCTTCATTAATAACTAATTTCTTTAAAAAAGTGTAAATTTATTATATATTTTTCAAGAAGCCTGATTTAATAAGACTCACTTTATTTTAAAGAAATATGTGTTACCTTGAACCAAAAATTTGTTCTCTATTAATACTCTACTAAACCATATTCTTTAAAGTTCCTTTATACTAAAGATTTTCTTTAAGTAAGGTTCTTAATCTGTGAATTAAGATTTTGTAATTGCTTTTTTGACACAATAAATGTTTTTTTAAATAAATAAAATAAAAAGGGAGGGGTGGTTGGGAGGACCTTTTTATTTTATTATTATTTTTTTTTATGTGAATTTGTCTTTAAAGTCATCACACTCATGCTAATACAATCATCTGTAGTATTTTATACTTATGACCTATAGCTCATTTAGTTTAAAATCCTTAATGGAGTTGTTGGTCCAGGCGGATGGAATAAAATGTTACTAATAGCTAAAACCTGCATATAGTCTGTCTAGACAACTTTTTAGACGAACAATGGGTAGGTAAGCCATTTATAACACGCTATTTAGTCACTAAAAGTCTCTATTTTCTCATAATTGCAAGTCACTAAAGGTCACTAATTTCAAAAAATTAGTCACGAAACTCACTATTTTAACCACCAGACCCAACCCAAGCACTGTAATTTGGAAATACATAAAAGAGTCTCAGGTATACCACTGAGGACGCGTCATCACAGTATGGGCAAAACGTTTGGTAACGTAAATATTGACACGGTCATTTTCGGAGGCTTTATTTATTAGTAATGACACTGGCTGCCTATGCCTACGAAATATGCATTGTTCAAACAGAGAGTTAAATTTAGGGTTTTGTCTTTATTACTTACCAATTTATTTACTGGCCTTGAACTAATCAAGTACAGAATTTTGGCGATTTTTTATTTTATTACACAATTTAGCTTAATCTTTGTCTGAATGAAAATTCTTGTGTCATCAGTATAAATAACTAATGATACAGGGACATTAAAACCAGATCATTAACAGTTATGATGATACCTGTATGAACCTCTTTGAGTGAAGAGCATTCACCCATGTTACTAATATAATGCTTTCCATTCACTAGATACAATTTGAAAATACCCAATGCGATAGCTATGATACCATCAAACTGAAATGTACTAATTAATATATTAAAAGCAATGCATTCAAAGGCCTTTGTAAGGTCAAACATGAGCAAGGAGACTGCCTCTCTAGACACAATGTGAACATTTCTATTGTAAAAATGTACTTCCATACTAGGTAAAATTACGAATATTTGACTATTGACTAACCACTGAAAAAGTCTGAAGTTTAAAACACTTGGGTCTGATTTTTTTGTTTGTGAAAAACTTTAATAAAAATTACAAGAAATGACATTTTTAAAACAAAATTTTTAAGTTTTTGCATTTGGATGTAATATAAATTTTCATTACAGACTTTCTGACTCAAGACATTTACAATGATGTGTGTTTTTTACAATCCTCTTTATGAATTTGTTATTGCCTACTTCCTTTTTCATGTTCATTTATGGCAGAATATGGTAAAAGCTCTGATCGGCCCATGTCACTCGTATGATGCCTCAGGTACTATTCACTGTATCAAAAGACCAGTGTTGTACCTAGAGCACCATTGAATGACCTGGATAATGGCTTCAAGATAGACACAACTTGTTGAACTACACTCTGCCCAAGTTATGCTGGCAGTCCCTTGTACAATAACTGTAACATAAGATCAGGATTGGACCTGGGACTGTGTGCAGATACCTGGGTAATGGATTCAAGATAGACACAACTTTTTGAACTACACTCTGCCCAAGTTATGCTGGCAGTCCCTCGGTCAATAACTGTAACATAAGATCAGTATTGACCCTGGGACTGTGTGCAGAAACCTGGGTAAAGGCATTGGGGATCAAGTCACTTCAGCTACTGGCAACTTCCAACTGGACTCCAAGGACAGCTAGGAGTTTAGTGAATAAAACATGACATGGATGTCATGATGGATGAAAATGATGTTTCACATGTGTCTATGGAACCAAAGTTAGGTGTCCACCCTAATCCTGTAGGCTACTTATTGCAAAATGAAAGTTTCCAGAAAGAAATTATGTTTTAAATATATTGTACATTTGTTAGTGTTAACAATTTTACTGCATTTCATATAGTTCCTGACTTTAGTTAAATAACTGAAACTTTTCTCATATTTCCTTTAAATTAAAATAGTAATTTGTTTTACCATTTTATTTAAACTATTATTGGACTCAATTATCAGGATTTTGCTCAATCTTGTAAAATCTGCTTCCCTGTTAGAACACTGATAGGTCAGTGTCTTATAGGCTACCAACAACTTAAATGTGTATTTCTTTCATTATTTTGAATATTTTGACAATTTCATGTTTTGGATATATTTTATTATGTCTTAGTTGTAAATTCCATAAACATTTCTCATACTGTACTGTCAGCGCAGAAATTATGAGCTCCCAAGTTTGAAGGATGTTTTCTAAGGAACTAAGAAACCTACGAAAAACCTAATCAACCATTGTTTTCCTCGATTAATTGTACGTTATGACATAAGCATTTTTAAATTTCACTACAAGTTACATTGAAATATCCTAGTCAGACCAAAAAAAAAAGGTTGTTGTTGTATATACCTTACTGAAAAACCCATTCTGTATTGCATTTATATTTTAATAACATGGTTGATATGAACGTTTTCTATAAGTTTTATAAATTTTAGAATTTAAACTTTGCGAGAGTAAAATGTCATCAATTCCCGGAAACATTGTGTTCTTGGTATTTAGAAGTTGTAAAATTAAATTCTTGGTCTTGTTTTAATCCTTAAGACATGTTTAGTTACAATACATTACTTTCTTATGTGATAGTAAATGTAGTGATTTTGTATTGATTTTAATGAATTTAAATTGATTGATGTAATGTGATGTAATTGATTTAAATCAATTTAAAATCGCCACATTTACTAATACACATGAAAGTAATGTGTTGTAACTATACATGTCATAACGATTAATGATATGAAAAAAAGCCTTTATTGTAGTGGCGAAGTTAGGATTACAGAGACGTCCTCTCTTCCACTTAACGACGCCAAGACCAAGCGATTACAACAACACCAAGTAATAATTTTACGACCTGTAGAAGCCAAAAAAATAATGTTTTAGGGAATTGATAAGAATTCTTTTTCTTGCAAAGTTAAAATTCTAAAACTTATAGAAAACATTCATATCGACCATGTATTAAATTATAAATGTGATACATTGCCAGGTTTTTTTAGTAATAACAGTGTAAATTTGATGTACAGTGAAAACTAGTTGTAATTCAGGTATACTTTTTTTATCCAACTGGGATAAAAGTTATTATAATTTAGAATACAATTTTAAAACACATTTATACAAAAAATGCATAACGTACCAGAGGAAAACAATGGCGCGATTAGATTTGTTGTCGTCCTCTCAGTTCTTTAGAAAACAACCCTCAAACTTGGATGCATATAGTTTCTGCACCAACAATAGTTGTTTTCATTTTTCTATATATTTGGTAATCTGTTACTTTTTATAGTTACTTGACATACCTTAGTCTATTCTTAGGGTGTTACAATACACCAGTATATTTATTTATATTCTTGTTAAAACACTTATTTTAGACTAAAAATTTAACACCATAGTTAATAGGACGTGTTACTATAGTAACACTATACTATAGTAGATAGCACATCCATGATCCATTTACATTAAACATTATGATAACTGTGTACATTAATGTTTAATGTATTTTTATTTTTTTAATTGTGTATTTAATGTTTAATTATCCAGTTACTGAATAATCACCTATTTAAATATTGGAGCTGTATAAGAGTGTAATTTATTTTATGATCAATACTCTTGATAATATACACGTACAATATATTTGTGTCTATAATTTTGTTAGTTATTGAGGGCTATGAGGGGGAGAGGGAAGGGGAACACATTGCTTGATTGTTAGTGAGGCAGGCTTTTTAATACTCTTATCAGCAGTTGGGATAAAATCTAGATCTAAATTCCTTAGAGCGCTAAACTGGCCACATGGATGAACACCCTAACAGCTGTTTGGTCAAAAACATTTTTCAATTTTTTTCGATTGCAATTACATTATATTAGCTATTAAACTCCTGCCAAGTAGTTCTTTGATTTAAATTGTGTTTATAAATATTTATAACTACATCACCTCGAAGATGTCTATTTGGGCTTTCTTGGTACATACAGAATTAAGAAACTATTTTCCTAATATTCCCAAATTTTAAAAACAGACCTTCACTGTACTGGTCTTGCTCATCATTTATTTTAAATTATGCAATTCGACTAGAAATTAGCAGATTTGATTTAAAATAATTAATGTTACATGTTTGTTTTTATTTTATTACATCGAGAAGTCCAACTTTGTGTTTGGCATCTTATGCTTTTTGATGTCACACAATTTACAAATTTGATTAACTTTATATACTCAACTGGTGCATGTACTTTTACCTGCATGATATATTACAATCCAATCGCTACACACACATACAGCGAGACACGGCACCCACACCGGCATAGAGTTGACCTTTATGTAGCAGTAGATACACTTTTATATAAATACACTAAATGTTTGCAATTTATACTGAAGAAGATAATACAAAACAATATTATTTTATTTACAAAAACATACTTTTAGTAAAAAATGTTTGTTTTAATAGTGTTTGAATATACTTGTGAGCATGGTTACTGTACCCACCCACCTACCCATACACATACAGTGGTATTGACCCACCCGCTTACCCATACACATACAGTGGTATTGACCCACCCGCCCACCCTTACACATACAGTGGTGTTGACACACATACAGTAGTATTGACCCACCCGCCCACCCATACACATACAGTGGTGTTGACACACATACAGTGGTATTGACCCACCCGCCTACCCATACACATACAGTGGTATTGACCCTCCCGCCCACCCATACACATACAGTGGTATTGACCCACCCGTCTACCCATACACATACAGTGGTATTGACCCACCCGCCCACCATACACATACAGTGGTGTTGACACACATTCAGTGGTGTTGACACACATACAGTGGTGTTGTCCCGCCCGCCCAACTCATACACATAAAGTGTTGTTGACTCACCCGCCCATCCATACACACACAGTGGTATTGACCCACCAGCCTACCCATACACATACAGTGGTATTGATTATTATCGTAGGAATTCAACTTAATTCCGCTTTTAGCACTGATTGTACATCTGACCGCGATCTACTCATTCACAGACGGTTTACTCCTCCTCCCCTGGGGTGGGTGGTGCATAATTATAGGAAGTTGTTTAAGGGAAATCCTGTGGGTGCGGTTGCTGTGTCACGCTGTACGTGTTCATAGTGATTGGATTGTAATATAACAAGTGGGTAAAAGTACAACCAAAAGTTGAGTATATAAAGTTAGTCAATTTTGTAAATTGTGTGACATTAAAAAGCATACAAATACAAATACAAATATCTTTATTGCCATCAAACAAAGTAACTTGCATTAGCAATCGTCTTTACAAGAATCTATTTAAAAGCTATAAACACATTTCTTATCAAAATAATCCTTAACACTATAAAAGCTATTTTTAAGGAGGAAACTTTTCACATTTCTTTTAAAGGTAACAAAATTACATTCTTGTTTTAGATTGATTGGAAGGTCATTGAAAATTTTTATACAGTTATAAAATGTGTGGTTTTTGAAAAAGTGTGATCTGTGTGGTGGTATGTTATAGTTGTACTTGTTCCTGGTTTTACTATATAAAGATGGTAGAAATTCAGAGAAAATGTGCTGGTTCCTTTTCATAAAAATAAGTGACTCCAAAATATAAATCGATGGAAAAGTGAGCAAATTGAAATCTTTGAAGTAGGGGGCACATGATTCTGTTTGGCCAATTCCTGCAATTATCCTCACAGCTCTTTTTTGAAGAATGAAAAGAGTCTTTGTATAAGAGCTCTCAGATCCCCAAATGGCAACTGCATATGAGAGAAAAGGATATATAAGGGCATAAT
>JAQJVL010010040.1:0-13811 GCA_035578905.1 Stictocephala bisonia | reverse complement strand
CACTAATCCTTTCACCCCCCCCCCCCCCACTCTGTTTATTCAAGGTAGGCCCTACACTACTGTGCCACTATCAAGTTGCATGGATAAAAGTACCAGCTGCAGCAGGATTTGAACCTTAGCGTTGTACCTGGCCACAGACAACGCCTTAGACCGCTCGTACGATTAAACACCGAAAGCGACTCTGTATTTTCACATTAACAGGCCATGACGAATTTCACATCAAACGGCTCTGAAGGGTTAAAAATTTATCGCTTGGCCAAAAAACATTTTACTGTGGGGAAAATTTTGTTGGACATTGATATTTTTCATCATGCTAATGCAATCAAATCATCACTTACAAAAAAATGCCCCTTTTGCGACAAGCCAAAGGAGTCTTTAAGCACCCATTTTTTAATGTCTTTTACAAAACTCAAAACGCATTCAAGGATGTTTAAGGGAAAAGTAATCTTCTTCTACATAATTTATTCTAATTAATGAAATATCACTAAAGAGATTTTGGATAAATAATAATTTTGCAATATAATTCATTAATCATATAGGTCTAGTTAAGATATGGCAATAAGTTGAATTGCTATAATTATGCCATTCATGTATGAACGTGAATAAAGTTAATTTTGATTTGATATTTTGATTGTTCTCCTAAAGAGTCAATATTTTTATATTTACTGTAATATCTTTAGGGATATACAAAAAAAACGCTCTTGTAGCTCCTCTGAATTTGTTGTTTTGCTTCTATTTATTTAAAGCTCCATTACTTCTGCATTGCCCCTAGGTTTCCTATCAGCTTTTATTATTTTCCACAGACCAAACATTTTACTTGCTGTTTTATTAGCAAATAATATAAATATATTAACTACTATTGAAAAGTAAAATCGTTTGCAACGACATGAACAATGAATTCGACAATAAACAGAATGTTTTTTGTTCAGAATTTTTAAAATTTAAAAACTTTTGTAAATGCTCTCAAATAAAAGTATACTTACATCTACAAGGTCGGGGAAAAGATCACAGAACTGTTGGTCTTGAAGGTTGAAGGACAAGCTTTGAAGAGCTAGATGTCTTCTTTCATATTCACTGGCCTCAATACTGCCCAATGTCGGACTCCTTTCCGTCTAAAACAAAAGCAATGTTCATGATTTAAACCAGAAAGGTGCACAGGCCTTATTTTTAATTACCAGATTAAGGAATGACATTGTGATAAGGAAGAAGAAGGTTATTTGACTTAACCCTTTGGCACCGAATGATGTAATAGTATCATGGTGTGTTAATACAAAAATACTGATTCACCATTAATGTTAAAACACATTTAAACAGTCTAAGGCATTGAATGTGGCCAGGTACAAAGCTAAGGATCATCAGTTTGAATCCAGCTGTGGCAATTTTCTGTGCAATTGTAATGGAGACACTGAAATGGCGTAGAATGCATAGTTAAGAATTAGAGGAATTAGAAAAATCAGTGTTTCTATTTGAGTTGCATGAAACAAAACCTGTTTTACAAATGTTTACTGATAGAAAGAGGATAGGTTTTTATTTTTTTATTTATTTAAATTTGCTGTATTTTTAATTTTTTTTTTTTTAGACTAACACTTTCAGGAGTATGGAAAAATGCATGTAAAGTGTAATGACTTTCTGGAACGTCATGTCTCATATAGGCTCAAAGGAGTATTGACGTTCTGGAACATCATATGTATGTTTTATACAACACAAATTTTTATTGTTCTAGAACACGTCTCCAGAAGTAAGGAAATAAATTTCTAGGAAGGAGGAAGCATTATTCCAGCAATGACAATTCACATGATTGAGACCTGGGTGGGGCTTTGTCCGTGTGAGGAGTCATTCAAGACAACTGCGTACACGGGCTTATCGCCAAGTCAACTATGTTATCAGTAAGCAACATTGGAAAAGACATGGGTGCCATAGGCAGACCGGACATGATAATATTTTTAAAATATGTAACAAGAATCTACTACGGCATAGTATAAAAAACATTTTTTTTCATTTGTGAGATTTCACCATGTTGAATGCATTCCAAATGTACAAAATCCATAACAACAGCAAAATTGCATTTTCGCAATTCAAACTGAACCTTTGAATGCCGTTGTCATTCAAACTGTGCCACTATCAAAGAGAGATAATGGCCATAACACACGCAGGTGCACCGAGTGATGATAAACATCCGCTACGCCTAACGTCCGCAATTTCCCACGCTCTCTACAAAATCTTCAAGGTCAACAGAGGAAACCTCAAAAGTGGTGCTACAACTCTACAATAAATGCTAAATAGCGAAAATACACATCATACAAGCAATGCAGCATTATGCATATATCCCTGTTTTCAAATATTTCATACAAACAAATAATTTTAAACTGTTCGTTAATTGCTTTTTCTTTGAGTTATTTTTTAAACTGTGCCATTTTTAGTACCTTACAATAAAACAGGTTAAAATGCAAACCAAAATTACTGTTCTAATTTTGTACTCCATAACTTCATTTTTGTGCTCAAAATATTACTCCTACAGACAAGTGATTTCATGATGTTCCAAGGACGTTCCATTACTCCTTTAAGGGTAAAATAGGATTGCATTAAAAGATATATAAAAATGTACAGTAAATAGCTTGACATAAAATAAATGCATTTAATAAACATAAAAATGATATAAAAGACAGTGAAAAAATATAAGAAAAATATTATGGAACCTCAGATTTTGCAATAAAATTAATTAAAATTTATCTCTGGAACTGATATCAATCAGTATTTGTAAAGAGTAAATACTCAAGTAAATTGCTCTTAGTATCCCACACTGGTCTATTTTAGGACCGACATGGTTTATTACTTTATTAAATGATGTAGGAAACTTTATTGCAGATAAATTTACCAAACCCTTACTTTAAACTGATGACATCATAGTACTGTACTAAGACTAATTACAATCATTTATGTAAAGAAAACCCCCAAATTCTTACTGTAGGGATGAGGAAATAATTTAACAATAATTTAAACTTAAACAAAAACTATTATAATTTTGTTTGATAAAAAAAAAGAATTAGCTTTTAATAGTCATGTTAGACCCGTAATGATAACATATCAAATATAAAAATGGATTTTTGTTCAGCAAAAAATACTGTACAGAAAATGCTACGAAGCAACGGAATTTTGTTCAGCAAAAAATACTGTACAGAGAACGCTACGAAGCAAACATCTCGGCATTTTCCAAACATCAAGTAACAAAACTCCTCTTGCTCCTAATGGACTGTACACTGGAAAGTCACTTAAAAAAATGAAGATAGCTACAACCAAATGGCAAATCTGTTTGTTGCAGTACAGTGACAGCTGGAAACCGACGTCTACTTATACTTAATAAGACGTAACAATCTTAGAACTTAGGCTTAAGCGGCCGGTGTCATAACTAGAATCAACAAACATTTTCCGGTGACACCGCGTCAAGGTACTATCTACAATATTTACAAGCCAATGGTTATCACTGTAGAGTCACTTGAGCCCTACAGTGACATTAGACGCTTAGGTAAGGATCCAAAAACTGTTTTACAAGCCCTGTTGACTGGTGATTGTCAGGTGAGTCTAAAAGAAGTTCAATTAGTCTCATTAACACCATTGCTAGAGTTTACGTAAAAGGCATTTGTCAAACTGTAATGTCATACTAAAAAAATGTAGGATATCTTTAAAATAGGAAATAGTTTTTAAACTGATAAAGTTACCATGAAACTAAGGAGTCCTGTAAGAATGGTAGAGACGCTCCAAGCTGGGTTCCAAGTGTCAGGATGGAAATCACTTATGGACAGACATAATCTTGTGTTTGTCTTGAACCTGTACATACAAACACTTGACGGAGAAGAATTGTAAGACAACTGGTTTCTTAATTCTAAATCACTGGGAAAAAGGACTTGCATGTTTCACCAAGAATTGTCATATTAAATTCTTGCTCAGACATGTACATGCAATTTTAATCTAGGACTAACAACAAAGAAAACCTTTCTTGTCATCAGCAATTCTAGAGAAATTTGTTAATATCATTGTAACAATTATTCTTGCATTGCATGTGTCTATCTTAACAAAATTGTTCTCAAAATATTAAATTTTGTTTAGTTTAAAATACCTGTTAAGCAAGTAACCCAGCTACTTGGGGACAAAGTGTTTGGGAGATTGTAGGCGATAGGTTGGATGCTCGGTCCTCTTAATACCGACATGGCGTCCGCTTGATGGTTGCTATCGGCGTGGACACTACTAGAGAAGTCTGGAGTGTCTATGTTGGGTGGCAATCATTGTGCGGGTGTTGGGTGGGAGAGATAACTGAGTATCAGGCTTGTCAATTAGCTGAAAATCAGACCAGCACTACGTGGTTCGGATTCTACGTAAAGCTGTAGGTATCTTAGTTGCCTACTACCCTTAGGTATCTTAGTACCCTTAGTTGCCCAGGCTGTTGGGCTATTAATAAATTGCCCTTTCTGGGGAACAGTTGAACTCAGTTAGTAACCAGACTACACTCATCCACACTCATCCTACACTCATATAACCATTCATATTCGCCTTAAAATACCAACAACGTTGTGTCAGCGTCTCATATGTAAAAATGTAAAATAAAAAAAATAAAAATGTAATGTTTTGGTATACAATATTTACTCTTTATATATTTTTACATTTAGCACCTAAAACAGCACTAGATAAAAGCTCCTTGTTTCGTTAAAAAAAATTCTAAATTCAACATGAAATATTAGCAGATCCAAAGACATAAGATTTACTACAAATCCATGAGTATATAAAACGGATTCAGTAAAGTGAACCAGTCGGAACTGGTGGCGCAGTGCTGTAACCCAGTGACTTGGGGACAAAGTGATGTAGAAATTGTAGGCCATAGGTTCTATGCTCGATCCTCTAGACACCGACACAGTGTCTGCACAATGATTGCCATCGATGTGGACACACCTAGAGAAGTATGGAGTGTCCATGTTGGATGGTAGTCAAGGTTTGGATGTTGTGTAGGGAAGAGAACTGAGTATCAGGCTTGTCGGTTAGCTGAAAATCAGACCAACACTACGTGGTTTGGATTTCACATAAAGCTGTAGGTCGCTCATTTGCCCTAGCTATAGGGCTATTAATAAATAACTTTTTTCTGAGGAACAATCAACCTTAGTTAGTAACAATGACTACATTCGTTCATATAGACTAACTCGCCCCTCATATTAGCCCATATCTTAATAATAAAGATATGGGCCTGCTATTAGATGATCGGCATCTTAATAATGAATAATGAATTAAAATGTTACCCTAGTAGCTCTAGATGTAATGTGGCTTTGAAACAAAGTTCTACATGGAATATTTTTAACCAATATTATAACCAATATTTATTTAATCTATTCATAAATATACATAGAAATGGGCCAGCGAGTTCACCCATAGTCTAAATGGGCCAGCGAGTTCACCCATAGTCTAAATGGGCCAGCAAGTTCACCCATAGTCTAAATGAATAAGCTGTAGTTTCTAAGGCACGTAAACTGTAATATTTTCAGCAAAGGTTTATGTAATTACCTTCCATTTGGGGTAATCATGATTATTGAAGGCGGCTTGAACGGGAACTCCCGTGGAAACACCAGTTTACCATGGTAAAGCCCTCCCTCGTAGGGTGTGTTCTCAGGACCGGTCACTACATAATGCCTGTAACATTACAAAATCTAAAACTATGAAACAATCAGTAGTTAGAAAAACATCTTGTGCTCATTAAAAATAAATTACTATGCATTAATACTAAATCCATACAGAGTAAATTAGTAAAATATACCACAGTATTCGGTGAATTTTTATACTCAATACTAACAAAACTAGACTCAGACCTGACAACCATAAAAAATATTTCCCACACAAGTATAATTTTAAGTTTCAAGAACAAGATGATTCAATTTAAGCCTGTATTACACAGGGCGAGTTTACTGTCTACCAGCCAGTGAGAAGGGCATCTGCTAGTAAACTAGCCTTGTGTGATATATTCAGCTAGTAAACTATCCACTATCTCGGCGAGGGCGAGTGAAGTTGAGATCCCGTCAACTTTACTCACTACACCACATATATTTCATTTTGACAGAACTGAAAATGGCTTTGATAAGGAAATTAGTGAAAATTCTCCTAATTTAGACTTTTTTCTTGAACTTTTTCTTATAGATTTATACTACACTGATGTAATTAGCAAACTTCCAAATGCGCCAAAAAATTGAAAACCAAAAAATGTAGAACTATTATTTTTTTGCACTCTGTGTTCTTATGTCTTACTTTAGGAAGAATAAAATAGAAGATTATTGGTTTTCTGATCCTATCATAGAAACCAAAATATTTAGTTAAGTTATGAGCAGAAACAGATTGAAGCAAATACTTAGAATGCTTCATTTCAACAAATAAAATCTTTCAAACCCACAAACAATTGGGAGATTTCACAAAATTAGTCCGATTCTCTGCACCCTGAACAAGACTTATTCATCAAAATTCAAACCTTTTGAGCAGGTAGCAATAGATGATCCGTTATTTCTGTTTAAAGGCCGACTATCTTTCTGCCAGTATATACCTTCTAAGCGAGCTCGCTTTGGGATAAAACTGTTTATTTTATCAGATTGTGAAACAGGCTTTGTTATAACGATTTTACCGTACCTAGGGTTACAGACTCAGCTTGGCTTTGCTGATTTACATAACAAAGTGGGCATGACAGGACAGATAGTAATATGGTTATGATGGATGCAAACTTTACCTAGATAACTGATATGTGTCTCTGTGTGGTACTTGTTTACCGAACCGTCAAGGACTACCAAAACATTTGCCAAAACTATTTAGGTGCAGTACTCACACTTCTCAGTACTCACACTCAACGTTCATACAGATAACATGATGTATGAACGTTGGCAGAATAAACATGAAGTCAGGTATTTGACGACAATGCATGCTAGTGTAATGGCAGATTTTGGAAAAATTGATCGCTCAACTGGTGAACTGATACTAAAGCTTTTGGCTGTGTTAGACTACAATAAACACATGGGGGCTGTTGACATAGGTGATATGCAACTATCCTTCAATGTAACGACAAGAAAGTGAATCAAATGGTATAACAAATTATTTTATCATTTTCTTGACATTGCAGTGAGAAATACACATATTATGCAAATGACAATTGCAGGCAAATATTCTTAACTATCTTGATTTCGCAAGGAATTAGTAAGGCAAATTATTGAGAGGCACTGTCAGCTCAGGACAAATCCAAAAGGTGGTCATCCTTCGAATGGAGAAACACCCCTTAGACTCACCCAGAGACATTTCTTACAGCCCATACCACCCACTTCAAAAAATCAAAAACCTCTGAGATATTGCCTTTAGTGTGGTAATTCGAAACTGAAGCCAAAATGGAAGAGGGACACACAATTCATGTGTAGGGAATGTGACGTCCCTCTTTGCATCCATCCTTGTATGGTTAAATTACCACACCCTCCGTCAATTTTAGAGTTAGTTTATCAATTAAAATTAGATGTTTAGTAATTATAATGTTTTGTAACATTATAAAGAACCTTTTTATAAGTACTCTTACTATATGTTCATTTTAAAAATCAATATGTTTTTATTGTATTTTATAGTTTTATTACCTAAATAAGTACCTAAAAAGTAAAGTTTATTTTTATAAAATATGGCAATTTTCATTCTTCAAAACATACAAAATTAAGATTCAAATAAAATACTTAATTTATTTATTCAAGACTTGAATACAAACATATGTTTAAAAACCTATTTTGCCTTTAAAACCCCCGGTCTGGGGGAGAGGTCAACAGCTGAACACTGTATATTTGCACGCAAGTTATTTTTAAAATAAAATATATTCTTTTATTGGCCTGAATATATATGATTGATACTTACCACTCCAAGATATTGGAGGGAAGTGGTTCTGCAACCACATACGGCACAGGGTCCCTCTTTAGCCGCATGTAGTCCTGTTTTAGACGGGATGTCGCACTATTATGCTTATTGTAAGGCATTTTTCTATTTGACATCACAGCCTTTTAAATTGAAACAAAACTGAAACAAGTAGGATATCTCTGTACAAAACAGTACTAAGAACAGATCACAAATCACCATTTTCAATAAAATATATGTCAAATTCTTTATTATCGTTCATGAAGTTTGAAAAAGACATAAAATTACAAAAAATGGCAACTAATCACAAATGTTAGTCTATATTCCCTAAATTAACTAAAAACTCTAAAAGTTTCAACTGATAATCAAGTCCTACTAATAAGTTTTCTAATTATAGCTCTAAGTCAAATATTGTATTTCCACACAATTCCATAACTTACCGGTATATTGTTTTGTAATGTTTGCAACTGTGTCCTGTTGCAATAAAACTTATCTTGTTTTTTCATCAAATGTAAAATCATGGCTGAGGGCAATGCAAGATACTATAAATGCACCTTGGTGATTAATTCCACCAATGTCTTTCCTTTTTATTTCCATGCAAATTTGCCAATGATTTGTAAAGTTTGTTCATCCAACAATGAAACTTGACCTTGAGACAAGGTTTACAGGTACCTAGCCAATCTGTTATAGCGGAGAAAGCAAGCTCTGCAGTCCTCCGTAACCGAGCCTGCTGTTAGCATTGAGCCCTTAAAGCACTACCTAGGAGAATCTCTCCTACTTGTTTTGTGCCGCATGTTTCCCTTTCACTGAATTCTTTCCTCACGTCCAAGTTCAAACTCTCCCTTCATTAATTACCAACTGACCTGTTGTATCCATTATACTATAATATATATTGTGTGCACTATACTTTGTGGGCTCATTTGTTATAAGACTTGACGGATCCTATGTCGTCTTGTATGATTAGTAGAAATAAAGAATCTTGAATCTATAAAAATAACATTACACCATATTAAGGTCTTCCTCAGTAAATATAAATAAACACTGATTTATTTTCTTATGTTTATGTATTGCTGCGCTTACTGCTTTATAAGTACATATAGTTTAGTAAAATGTTTTATATAAATAGTTACATAAACGGCCTGCCTGTGATCCATTCGGCTTAAATGTAGGGAAGTGTTTTTTGGTTAGTAGTAGTTCATATAATTACCTGCTTGACAAAGTAGTTCTATGAAATCAAATAAAAATTCCAATTTGTGTTTCCTCCACAAATTTTTCTGTTTGTTTTAGATCATCATCTTACGATTGGTAACAAAAATTGACTGCTAAACAAAATAAATAGGTACCAACAATACAAAGTTCAAAGTAGTTTAAAATCTGGCTCAGTGACTTTAGTACTCACCAGACCTATTGTCAAAAAATGTAAGTTTGTATTTGTTAATAAAGTAGTTCCTCGATATAACACACTCTGATGAATGTCTGCACATCTTTGCATGGCCTTGGCCCGGTGACACATTCATGGAGAATATTTTTTAGTTCTATATTAAAAAAGAATAGTAGTGTGTGAATAAATTACATGCTGTATGTTTCATAACTTTACTGTTGCCTACTGTACTATAGTTTAAATAAAAATAAATTTGTATGTGAAGATTATACTGTGTCTCATTCTTCAAATTATGATACTGAATATAAATGATTTTGATTGGAAGAGAGAGAGAGTGTTTAAATAAATGCTCTAGTCAAATACAATTTAATGTAGCACTGAACAATATTTTTGTGTGAAAAAGGAAGAGTGTGGCCCCCTGTTCTAAAGATACATACGTTAATCAGTCAAACACAATGTAGCACTGTACGGTAATTCTGTTTGGGAAGAAATAGCGTGGTTCCTTGCTTTGAATACGTAATACCAGAGATTTGTTGCGTTAGTTGCATTGCAAAATACAAAATTAAACTACAGGCTTGAATTTCCTTCACATTTCTGACACATTTTATTTATTTCCTAATTTCTCATATGAAAATGGTTATTAAGTACCGTATTGCTATTAAAGAAGGGATCAGTTGATAACCACCGGCTATTCATTTGTCATTGGGCTAATAATTAATGACACTTTCTAAAGAATATTCGCCCTTAGTTTGTAACAATGACAACATTTACTCATTTACACTCATTCGAAATCCATATCCTCCATGTCTTGATGATCGGTGTCTTAAGAACAAATAAATGCTTAGACCGGTGTAAGTAAACATCACTGATCATTGTTTTCTATAATAGGCCCTGACTGTTTAAGGTATGCAGTTCGTTTAAACCGCAGTCAGATTTATAGCACAGGTCTGTATTTATCTCCTCAAACGTGCGTTATAACCAGGGTCTACTGTACTATAACAATGATCAAATATATGTTATCCTAAGATTGATAAATAAAAATAATACAATGGTACTGTTTACCTTTTAAAGCGAGTAAGTGGGATTGGTCTCCTCTGTCGACCTATATCGTGATAAAAACTTGTTTAAATTTCTCTGACCTGATTGGTAGAACTGCTTGGGTCCTCACCTTAGACTTGTGAGAGTGCATTCACATTATCAGTTTCTTGACAGCCAAGGGTTAAATATACAGATTTTTATATATAATAGCCCAGTGTCACAGGGTGAAGTAAACTATTATATGACATACTAAATGCTGTCAATAAACAGAACAATGCAATTTTTATGCTTTGCTAGGCTATGTGAACTGGGAGAGAACTAGGCCTACTACTCCCAACATAGGCTATAGCATATCAGCGTTTACGTAGGACTACTCAAAATAAAGTGTAAGCTATTAAACAGTTCATTTTATGTTACATTGCGCATTGCTATGTAGGCTTAGACCTGTTTGAGTATATATTTTTACTTACCAGTGTCCAGAAAAAACTAAGTAAACACTAGATCATTAGATCGTTTCGTAGTAATCACAGAACATAGATAACATTTGCATTGTAACTGTACACAACACAATGCATGGAAATTTGGTATTCTAAATTTACTAACCACTATATTTGTGGCCTTGAAACGAAACTAAAGTAAAATTCTGTTGTATCCACTGAATTTGCGGTAGAAACTCATTTAAGTACTGGTATCTTGTAAATAAACGAAATTGCAGTTTGCTTAGGATTTTTGAAATATGAAGTAACTATGAGAAAAGTAATCTTATTAATTAAAACTGAATATATTCACAATAAATACAAATTAAAGTTAATTTATATTTACAAATACAAATAACTGACATGAACAAGATGAATGACTAAAATAGCATAATATATTACACGCCTATGTCAGATGTCTGTCTATGTCACTACTTTTTTGTTTTCCTATTTTCCTATGGCCAACATTCCATTTCCCCCATCCATGTACTCATCATGTATGTATGGGATATTGGGATGGTCTTGTTCAATGCATATGCTATTTTAGATGGCCAAGAAAACTCATATAACATCAATAAAAACATTTTTCATTAAATTTTATTGTTGATTGTTATGCCTGACATTTTATTTTTCATCAAGAAATTACATTCATTACAAAGACTTCCTTGATTCAATATTTTACATGCAACTATCCAAATTCATCTAATTTTAATTTCCACTTTTTAACACAACATCACATGTATAACAATGAATAAAGATTACTGAAGACAAAGATTATACACAGTAGAGTCTTTGGCAGTTATAGCATAGACCTACCCGCCCACCCATACACCTACAGTGATATTGACCCACCCATACACGAGCTGTGGAATGACCCATCCGCCCACCTATAAACGAGCAGTGATATTGACCCACCCATACACTTGCAGTGGTAATTACCCACGCGCCCACCCATACAAGAGCAGTGGTATAATAGAAGGTCTATGGTTATAGTTGAATTTATAGGTGGTGCAACATGCTAAACTCCACATTGAATGCAGAATTTCTAAAATTATAAGTCATAAAACAATCAAGCTATTATAAGAAAATTACTAAAATAATTGGCCGATATGTTCAACACTGTACTGAATGGTTGACCAACGATAGCATGGCATGAGGTGAAATTCACCTTAATACATAATGGGCAAAGAAACTGGCCCATGCCCAACTGTCTACCCACCGGCCCACCAATATACGTAAATGAAAATTGTCCTCATTAGGCGGAGTTAGGACTATTAAGTCCTCTCTTCCACTCAACTTTAAAAGTAAATACCATACGGTGGTATTTACCCACACGCCCACCCATATAGCACTAGAATGGGATCCTTTTGTCTTTAAGGTAAGTTTAAGAGGGTGTTTGTTACTATAATGTTGGCACGGTGACAATAGTTTATTTTTCATTATTTATTACTAGATGCCGATCGTAGAGATATTGTTATACATTGGGTCCAATTATTAGTTTTGTTGTCCCCGCATTGAGAAGTCTCTGTACCCTCTCTACCACTTACATACGCAATTTTCAGCCCTCCACTGGCATTGAACAAACCACGCTTTCCTAATTAACTGATATTTGGAGCAAGTTCACATCCATTAATTTCAGGATAGTATTTAATTTGACTTTGGTCATTGGGGCCCAGAACATTGGTATAAACAGGCACTGTTTTCCCCCCAGATTTATACAAGTTCCACTCACTCTCTGAAGCGTTACGTCCAAAAAATTGCCCACTCAAAGCAAAAGATCGAATGGTCCACTCTTTTTATTAACTTTTTAAACTCTAGAGTATGTCTTGAACTTGCCATTAACATCACCACAAACAGTTGTAACAGACACCTCAGAAGCTCAATTTCAAATTTCAAACTTTTATAAATTTGCAAAAGAATGGAAATTTGAACATCTGACATCCTCAACGTATCATCCAAGAGGGAATGGAAAGGTAGAATCAGCTGTGAAGCTAGCAAATTATTTGGTAAAGAAAACTGAACGACAGTCCGAGGACGTCTGGATGGCATTGGTAGAATGGCGCAACACACCCTCGACAGGAGTGAACACCAGCCCTGTACAACGCCTAATGTCACGCCGAACAAGAACACTCCTACCAGTTGTAAAGGTCTATTAACACTTAAGACGAAAAACTCTGTTCAAGAAAGGTTTATAAAGAAGAAAAATATAAATTTTACTATGATAAAAGATCGAAGCCATTGCCTGAACTTGAAATAGGTGAAGGAGTCTATGTAAAGAAATAACCAGCCAATTTTGATCCAAAATGGCAACCTGGAAAAATATTAGATAAACCGTCACCAAGATAATACATAGTCGACATTAATGGCACACTTTACCGAAAAAAACAGAGAATTCTTAAATAAACCACGGCATAACACAACACCTGATAGGCATACACAGGACAGAGTAGAATTAAATAGTCAAACACCAACTAACGGTCCAGTCAGGATGTCACCAACATCATCACCAAACCACCATAATCTACAGATAAAAACGAGTCAAGTCCGTAAAAAACAGCTAAGTCTACTGAAATGCAGACTACACGTTCTGGGCGAATTGTCAAAACCCCAGTTCTGGGCGAAAGGTTCAAGAACTAATTATGACAGACTAGTGTATAGGCCTATTAAAAAGAAAGAAGCTTTATTTTTGGTTTTGATTAATTTTGCAGTTTAACAAATATTATTAAATTTTTTACTGGTTTAACGTTAAAAATATGCCTATTTATCTATTTATAAAATTTTTCAAATTTCATGAAGAGCAGATAATTCTATTTTTATGCAACCAAGAGAGCATTTTGTTCAAAAAAATATAGCAAGAAATCTTATTTTTATTTTTCCCATAAAAGAATGGATGTTATATATTGGGTACAGATATTAGTTTTCATGACAAGTCCTGAACACAGACAAGATATTCATTTAAATAACCTTTGACCTATGACGTATCAACCAGGAACAAGTCAGCTACAGCACACAGTCTACAT
>JAQJVL010010039.1:0-13821 GCA_035578905.1 Stictocephala bisonia | reverse complement strand
AATTACTTTCTTTATTTAGTAAACAATGTTTACTAAAATTTAGGCTTGACAATATATTTTGTTTTTAAAGAGGTAAAGATACTGAGATTTCTGCTTTTTATTACTAATTACTTAGAATCTTATTTATTGTAAAATATAAATTTATTTACAATTTACTACATTGGTTCTAATACTTTAGTACTTTATCATGTTGGAAACAAAAACAATACTTTAGGAATGAAGTTGTGTCAATGTATTATAATAAACGATGCAATATGGGCCTAATATATTTTTAATAAATATTATACACGCTATTTAACACTTCAATATAAATTCCATTGCCATGATATTAAATAAAATAAAAGAGCTTGTGCAAAAATCATTAATATGAATTGAAAGCTACTATTTAGTGATCATTATCTTCCAATTGTTTCATCAAGGATAAACTTATTTGATGACAATAATACTTTGATCTACAAACCTGAACGTACATTTATTACTATTATTGTAGTAAATATAAGCTGGAGGTTGAATAAATTCGTACATTAATTATAATTAGTGTACTATTATTTACTATGTACATAAATCGATGCGTACATTTGATTAATGTGCCAGTAAAACATTTGTTCGTTATCAATTCTAATAACAACTAAACATCTCTAAGAAGTTTAAGGATGTTACGTGCAATTGATCAATGTATGAAAACAAAAGTGACTATCTAGAAGTAATTTGTCATTATCGCAAAATTCACTATGCACCATGACTATTCACAGTTTGACGCTACGTCCTGGAGTGAAGGACTCACTTACAAAAACCATTTCATCAAGGATTTTGACATGAGACGCTTTTTAAAGCGTGACAGTGCAAGTAAACCCCTCAGTTTGTTCTAATTTCATACTAATAAATGTCTGTGAATATAGTTTTATTTTATGTTAGTGAATTATTGTCTATTTTATACACATTACGGGGAATCTAAATAAAATGGTTGTTTGAAATTATTTTGCAAAAGTAAATTTTTCGTTGATAGAACTTATCGTTAACCAGGTAGATGAGGATCTTTTATTAGAAGACTTATCAAGCTGTTTTCTTTCGTATGGCTTGGAAGGGATACACATTGTATGTGGAATTTTGGTAATGAAATTCATAAGCCGATAAATTATGCTATCAGCAATGGGTAAGATACACAATCCATCAGAACCCCAGCAGTAATGGAATTGCTGACTCAGGCTGGCAGACCACCAGGGACAGTAGATATATCTACTGTCATATTTTGGTAATGAAAATCATAAGCCGATAAATGATGCTATCAGCAATTGGTAAGATGCACAATACATCAGAACCCCAGCAGTAATGGACTTGCTGACTCAGGCTGGCAGACCGCCAAGGACATAAGATATATATACTGTCATATTTTGGTAATGAAAATCATAAGCCGATAAATGATGCTATCAGCAATGGGTAAGATACACAATCCATCAGAACCCCAGCAGTAATGGAATTGCTGACTCAGGCTGGCAGACCACCAGGGACATAAGATATATCTACTGTCATATTTTGGTAATGAAAATCATAATCCGATAAATGATGCTATCAGCAATGGGTAAGATATACAATACATCAGAACCCCAGCAGTAATGGACTTGCTGACTTAGGCTGGCAGACCGCCAGGGCCAGTAGATATATCTACTGTCATATTTTGGTAATGAAAATCATAATCCGATAAATGATGCTATCAGCAATGGGTAAGATACACAATACAACAGAACCCCAGCAGTAATGGACTTGCTGACTTAGGCTGGCAGACCGCCAGGGCCAGTAGATATATCTACTGTCATATTTTGGGTAGTAAGCTGAGCGTATATCACAACTTCATTAAGATCAGATATCATAGACCGATATATTACTCAAATAAAGAGACATATCTGCATGTATTTCAAAATATTTGTTTTAGATTAGGGAAAACTCTTCCTTATAATAGATCACTCGTTTTATAATATATACTGCACTTAATTTTGTCGAACAACTCATTAAAATTAAAACTTGGATAAATAAAACGTTATGTTTATTATGTACTACTTAATAATTTAATAATATTAATAACATTTATTATAGAATACAATTTATTATAAAAATCATAAATATTTTAAATAGGGCCAAATTATTGTACAAGTAAGCAGTTTACGAAAACATGAGTTCTTCTCCCCTCCAGTTTGAGGTAATCATGTTTTCCCTCAAGTGACACAGTTATCTTCTCTTCTCTCTTCTAGTATGATCGACTCTAGTTGGACACAGAACTGTACGAGTTGATTACAATCGGCTTTTACCGTTACCTAATTCTTGCTTGATGCCTGTATGCATAGTTAACTTTACCTTCAGTTACATTTTTAACGTAATTAATAAGTGAATTTTCGCCAACAAATTGAACGACGGACAGTGCGTGAATACGGTCATGTATCCGCGCCACTGCTGCCACTATATAGAAGGACATCCCATGTCTGCCAGGTGCCAGTCATCATCGGAGGAGGAGGGCCCTCCAACACCTTCACTCCAGACTGTAGCTATAAGGAAGACGCTAAGGGTAGTTGACCGTGAGTGCAATTACTATTAACATAATTTCAAGTATAGCTAATTATGTACTTTGTACTTGAAATATCTGTATAGTATATGTATAAATGGACATTGTATATGAAAATCGTTTGTCATTTACAGGTAAATGATAAGTATATTTGTCATAATAATGAAATATACTACGAAACAGTTTCAAGATATTTTAAGACACAATTGGCCATATTTATAAAATATTATGGCCATATTTAATAAAATATGGCCATAATGTTTTATTAAATTTATTATCACTTTTGTTTTATGAAACGCTGAAAACGCTTTGAAAAACATTAGTAGATAAAAACTGTTGGTTTTAGACCCAGTTTTAGACTCAGTAGATAAAAAGCTCAGGAAATAGACTCACTTTGACCTTTGGACCCAAGATGGCGGCGGTCACGTGACTTTTCCAAGATGACGGCGCCCATTTCCCGCCAAATTTCCTAACCTCACTTTTCCTAACCTCAAATTTCCCGCCAAATTCCCAAATTTCCCACGCTTTTCCCGGAATTCCCCAAAATTCCCTATTTTCCCCCAAATTCCCGATTTTCCCGAAATTACCTTACTTTTTCCCCAATTTTCCCGATTTTCCTCCAAATTCCCAAATTTCCCTCCAAATTCCCACATCATACTATATGAAATTCACTGTTAACCTTGTTATACTATATAAAATGCACTTTTTTTGTCCAATATGGCGTCTTTTTCCATGTTAGACTATATAAAATGCGCTTTTTTTGTCCAATATGGCGTCTTTTTCCATGTTATACTGTATAAAATTCACTTTTTTGTCCAATATGGCGTCTTTTTCCATGTTATACTATATAAAATGCACTTTTTTTTTGTCCAATATGATGCCTTTTTCCATGTTAGACTATATAAAATGCACTTTTTTGTCCAATATGGCGTCTTTTTCCATGTTATACTATATAAAATTCACTTTTTTTGTCCAATATGGCGTCTTTTTCCATGATAAACTACATAAAATGAACTTTTTTGTCCAATATGACGTCTTTCCCTACTCAAAATTCCCTCCCAAAATTCCTCATCCAATATGGCGACCTTTCCCTTCGGGTACTTCCGGCGACCGTCGGCTACCTTCGTACGCTCTTAGCCTATGATGCACACGTCGTCTGCTCGTCGGGCGCGCATGCGCATGGACTTGCTACTCTACTCATACATACACCACAACAAATTAATATTTCATACACTATAATAAAATTAATATTTCACATACTCTATGTGCTCGACCCGATCGTAGCGCACGTGGTGGCAAAACTTAGCGCATCCTTTCGGAACATGGCGCCTTCAGAAGGGAAGTCCCCGGTGGTAATTCCCCTTCTCAAATTCGGTCTTTATACTATATAAAATACACTATTAACCTTTCTCATACTATATAAAATGCTAAAGATGGCGACCATTTACATATGTACTATATAAAATGCTTTCGTGTACTTCCGGCAACCGTCGGCTACCTTCGTACACGTCGTCTGCTGGTCTGACGCACACCCAAATGCCACGCTCTGATTGGTTACCTCCCTACTTTACAAGTAATCTTTCTCACACGTACTGTTGTTAGACTACTTATTTAATTTAATTTTTTCTCAACTTTTTAATAAATACACTGTTAATATACGCTCTTACCTTCGGACACTCATCCATGGCTTCCTACACTGTTACCTATACTTATCTATCGAATCACAGATCATCCTCAAGCCCCTACTTAACACTCTAGGCAACCCGCAATACACGTTTTAATTAAAAATCAAGGGACAGCTATTATTTATATTAATTATTTACTTCTTTTTTTATTTTTATTTAATTGTTACATACGAGGCCAACTGGTGTACGGTGACCAGGCTTTATCGCTGTTATCACATCACTTGACCTCAAAGGTCAACCCGTGGCTGTTATCAATCCCACAAGCATTGTTTTACATCCCGTATGAACGATGTACGAGTCTTTGTTACTAACTAGATGAACGAGCGTAGTCTTTGTTACTAACTAAGGCTGCTGGACCCTTTGATATATGATCTATTAACAACACAGTAGTCAGGGAAACTATGACATGGAACCCAAACCCCTTAAAATTTAGTTAAAATGTCCATAAATAGGGTTATTTGTGTACAAAATATGTTATAATTCCCTAAAAGCAATAAAATGCAGTGTCATAACAACGATATTTGTCCTAAACATTAAAAATTTCCTTTAAAATACTCTTATAGAAACCTTTAAAAACTTAGTTTGAGCTCAAAACAACGTACAAAACTGATGTAACACTTGTAAATTAATTGTTTAACCTACATAGCTATTTAGTTGACTCCAAACAGTTGGCAAAGTGTAAGTAGCCAATAGGAATAAATTCTCTATAATGTTCACATTTTAAGCTTGATTTTAACAAAACCTGATGCTATTGATTCTTTGCACATTAAACAAATAAACGAATAGTTAGTTGAAATGTGTCTATTGTAGAAACTTTGGTATTAACAGTAAGAAAGTTTGGTTTCTTTTGACTATAATATACTCGATCAGAAAATGTATATACACCACTCCCAAAGACCGAAACACATGGAGAACCTAGAACACACAACATTCTTAATATATCACCTTCCTATTCATCACATAAGACCCTTGATTATCCATCACCTATCCCTAAGACATCTGACTGACCAAATACCCACCCAATATTCTAGACTAAACACACTCTACATACAAGACCTTTGATTGACCATCTACCTACCCTACACACACAGTACTCTCGATAGACCACTCACCTCCCCATCACATAAGACATCTGATTGACCATCTACCCACCTAATATACTAGACTAACCACACTCTACACATAGTCCTCTTGACAGACCACGCACCCCTCTCGACACATAATAAATTTGACCACCTACCCACCTAATATACTAGACTAACCACACTCTACATACAAGACTTTTGATCGACCATCTACCCACTCAACACACACAGACCCTCGATAGGCCACCCACCTCCCCAACACATAAGACATCTGACTGACCATCTACCCACCTAATATACTAGACTAACCACACCTTACATACAAGACCTTTGATTGACCACCTACCTACCCAACACACACAGTACCCTCGATAGGCCACACACCTTCCCAACACATAACACATCCGACTGACCATCTACCCACCTAATATACTAGACTAACCACACCTTAAATACAAGACCTTTGCTTGACCACCTACCTACCCAACACACACAGTACCCTCGATAGGCCACCCACCTTCCCAACACATAAGACATCTGACTGACCACCTACCTACTTAATATACTAGACTAACCACACTCTACATACAAGACTTTTGATTGACCACTCACCTACTAAACACACAGACGTTTGATTAAACACCCACATACTCAACACAGAGTCATGTTGATAGACCAACCCACCTTCCCCAAACATAAAACCTTTGATAGACCAACCACACACTCTACAGACATAACTTAAAATACCATCACACTACCAAAAAGGCAGTCTCTTTATAGACCCCCATCTACTCAATACATGAGACACTTGGTTAACCACTCGCCTACCCAACACATAGTCCTCTTGATAGACCACTCACCCCTCCCGACACATAATACATTTGACAGACCACTTACTTAACATACAAGACTGACCATACACTCTACATCGAAGACGTTTGATTATCCACTCACCTACTCCATACACACAAAACACTTGTTTGATCACAACAATTTAACAAACACAACTGACGATTGACACTCCACATTCCCAAAGCATCATACTACAATGAAAATAGTCCTATTGACATACCCCTACCTACCAAACGTACGTACCACACAACATAAAATCATGACAACAGTCCACCCACCTACTCAACACACAACACCTCTGATAGATAATCCACCTAAACATTACATAAAACCTTACATTGACACCCAAGATTCATGGATAACCTACCTACCAAACATACGAATTGACCACATTACCAAAGCATATGAAGGACCACCTACCAAACATACGTACCACACACCATAAAATCATGACTTAACAGTCAACCCACCTACTCAACACACAACACCTCTGATAGATAATCCACCTAAACATTACATAAAACCTTACATTGACACCCAAAATTCATGGATAACCTACCTACCAAACATACGAATTGACCACATTACCAAAGCATATGAAGGACCACCTACCAAACATACGTACCACACACCATAAAATCATGACTTAACAGTCCACCCACCTACTCAACACACAACACCTCTGATAGATAATCCACCTAAACATTACATAAAACCTTACATTGACACCCAAAATTCATGGATAACCTACCTACCAAACATACGAATAGACCACATTACCAAAGCATATGAAGGACCACCTACCAAACATACGTACCACACACCATAAAATCATGACTTAACAGTCCACCCACCTACTAAACACACAACACCTCTGATAGATAATCCACCTAAACATTACATAAAACCTTACATTGACACTCAACATTCATGGATGACCACCTACCATACATACGTACACCATAAAACCATGACTTAACAGTCCACACACCTACTCAAAACACAACACCTCTGATAGATAATCCACCTAACCACTACATAAAACCTATGATTGACACTCAACATTCATGGATGACCACCTACCATACATACGTACACCATAAAACCATGACTTAACAGTCCACACGCCTACTCAAAACACAACACCTCTGATAGATAATCCACCTAACCACTACATAAAACCTATGATTGACACTCAACATTCATAGATGACCACCTACCATACATACGTACACCATAAAACCATGACTTAACAGTCCACACGCCTACTCAAAACACAACACCTCTGATAGATAATCCACCTAACCACTACATAAAACCTATGATTGACACTCAACATTCATGGATGACCACCTACCATACATACGTACACCATAAAACCATGACTTAACAGTCCACACGCCTACTCAAAACACAACACCTCTGATAGATAATCCACCTAACCACTACATAAAACCTATGATTGACACTCAACATTCATGGATGACCACCTACCATACATACGTACACCATAAAACCATGACTTAACAGTCCACACGCCTACTCAAAACACAACACCTCTGATAGATAATCCACCTAACCACTACATAAAACCTATGATTGACACTCAACATTCATGGATGACCACCTACCATACATACGTACACCATAAAACCATGACTTAACAGTCCACACGCCTACTCAAAACACAACACCTCTGATAGATAATCCACCTAACCACTACATAAAACCTATGATTGACACTCAACATTCATGGATGACCACCTACCATACATACGTACACCATAAAACCATGACTTAACAGTCCACACACCTACTCAAAACACAACACCTCTGATAGATAATCCACCTAACCACTACATAAAACCTATGATTGACACTCAACATTCATGGATGACCACCTACCATACATACGTACACCATAAAACCATGACTTAACAGTCCACACACCTACTCAAAACACAACACCTCTGATAGATAATCCACCTAACCACTACATAAAACCTATGATTGACACTCAACATTCATGGATGACCACCTACCAGACATACGTACACCATAAAACCATGACTTAACAGTCCACACGCCTACTCAAAACACAACACCTCTGATAGATAATCCACCTAACCACTACATAAAACTTATGATTGACACTCAACATTCATGGATGACCACCTACCATACATACGTACACCATAAAACCATGACTTAACAGTCCACACGCCTACTCAAAACACAACACCTCTGATAGATAATCCACCTAACCACTACATAAAACCTATGATTGACACTCAACATTCACGGATGACCACCTACCATACATACGTACACCATAAAACCATGACTTAACAGTCCACACGCCTACTCAAAACACAACACCTCTGATAGATAATCCACCTAACCACTACATAAAACCTATGATTGACACTCAACATTCATGGATGACCACCTACCATACATACGTACACCATAAAATCATGACTTAACAGTCCACCCGCCTGCCTCTGCACACACAATTTCTTAGGACACACCCTCCTCCCACCACTCATCCTACAGACAAATCTCCTTGAGAACTACCCATCCACCATAAAAACACTGTTGCTTCATATAATCATGTTTCAAAATAACATTATTACACTGTAAGATAGGTTTAATATAGCTAAAGACCTAAAGTGTTTCCTAAAATTCTGTTTTCTCTAGAAATATGAGTTTTGTTAATTTTAACTGAACTTTTCTGATGTTTGCTAACCTAACTTTTTCTATGTTCATTTTTTTAAACCTAACTTTTTCTGTGTTCATTTTTTTAACCTAACTTTTTCTGTGATCATTTTTTTAACCTAACTTTTTCTGTGTTCATTTTTTTAACCTAACTTTTTCTATGTTCATTTTTTTTAACCTAATTTTTTCTGTTCTCATTGTTTTTAAACCTAATTTTTTCAGTGTTCATTGTTTTTAAACCTAATTTTTTCTGTGTTCATTGTCTTTAAACCTAATTTTTTCTCATATTTTTTTAGTTGTATAGCAGAATTTCTATGAAACTACTAGCTGATTCTTATTTTCTATGTTTAGTTTGGATGTTTTCGACCAACGACTCTCATATTTCTAGAGAAAACAGAATTTTAGGAAACACTTTAAGTCTTTAGCTATATTAAACCTATCTTACAGTGTAATAATGTTGAAAAGATTATATAGTAGTGCATTTTATATAGTATAATATGGAAAAAGACGCCATATTGGACAAAAAAGTGCATTTTATATAGTATAACATGGAAAAAGATGCCATATTGGACAAAAAAAGTTAATTTTATATAGTATAACAAGAGAAAGACGCCATATTGGACAAAAAAAGTGAATTTTATATAGTATAACATGGAAAAAGTTAGGTTAAGACTGTATTTTATATAGTGTATTTTATATAGTATAACAAGGTTAACAGTGAATTTTATATAGTATAACACGGAAAAAGTTAGGTTAACAATGAATTTTATATAGTATAACAAGGTTAACAGTGAATTTCATATAGTATGATGTGGGAATTTGGAGGGAAATTTGGGAATTTGGAGGAAAATCGGGAAAATTGGGGAAAAAGTAAGGTAATTTCGGGAAAATAGGGAATTTGGGGGAAAATCGGGAATTTTGGGGAATTCTGGGAAAAGCGTGGGAAATTTTGGAATTTGGCGGGAAATTTGAGGTTAGGAAAAGTGAGGTTAGGAAATTTGGCGGGAAATGGGCGCCGCCATCTTGGAAAAGTCACGTGACCGCCGCCATCTTGGGTCCAAAGGTCAAAGTGAGTCTATTTCCTGTACTATTTCACTACTGAGTCTAAAACTGGGTCTAAAACCAACAGTTTTTATCTACTAACATTTTATTTTTAAATAATATAGGATTTAACTGTTGTTTATCTCTGTAGTCGAGATGCCAACGTCTGCTGTTGAAGGTCTTTTAATAATATTCTAAATCAGCTGTTATTATTATATTCAATAAATAATTAATGCTGTACACTTATTCCTACAACATATTATAAATGAAATTAAAATGTTTACGGTTGTGTAACTAATTTATTATTTGTATTACATAAGTGCATTGATTTTCAATAAATTATGAACAATAAAAGGTAAATCATTAATTAAATAACAATTTATACATGGAGTATTTAAACGTTAAAATTTCTGGCCCATAAATTAATTTAAAATTAGCCATTATTGAAAGACGATCCAAAAACTACTTAAATATATAAATCAGTAAATATTTCCTCAAATTGATTAAAATCAGTCATTGTGGACAGATAATGACACTAAGTGATCATCAAATAAGAATATTTCTTAATAAAGTATTTGTATCTATGGCTCTAAAAGAAGAGGTGATCTTCTTTTTGAACGTACTCTGGCCGTTCCAAATAGACTCTAGATATGTGCAGTGAACCTATTTATACAGAGAGAAGGAGATAACCTCAGTATAAGGTTAGTATTACAGATAGTTAATGCCGATCAAGCCCGAGTTCGAACCTGTACCGACTCTACCTCGGGCTCAAAGTCCTGACATTTACAACAACCACTTGACATTGGGATCTTCCTGTTAATAAAGTTCCATTCATTAAGGCATGTGTTAATTTACTTATTTAGAAGTAAATGTCAAGCTATGCGTCTGAAAGAATTGTAAAAGCAGATATTTATCTCCGACTGCAAGATTTACAAAACTAAATTGATATTTTTATTTACTTTCCCTGCTTTGTGACACTGATCACTGTTTCATATTTTCTCAATAAAAGTTATTCCATATTAGCCACTAAAGTAGGATTTGTAGTTTGTCTCAAGTGTTATCACAACATCGATTTCGCTTGTCATGAAATATTTTTGTTGTTATATTTATTTTGTCATGAAATATTGTTATATTTTTTATGCAATTTCAAAATATATTTATATTTGGAAGTGCATTGTTGGAATGAGTTGTAAATATAAATATAAAAAAATAAAAATCATATGCTATGTATGGAAGGGTTCTTATTAAAATATAGAGCAGACAGGTTTTTCATTAAATGAAATTATGAATCTCTACAATTAATTACGATTTAGCAAATGAAACACAATTTTTTTAATAAACCTGACATTTTGTGTAATGGATCATTAAAAATTATGGAAATATTCTACACTAAAAACTTCAAACATAACGAGGCGCACATGATAGTTGCATCTAAATATCTGATAATGGTATGCTAATTCTGCAAGAGGGAATAATATATTCCATAACCTAGTAAACTTACCTTTGGTTTATTAATAGAGGTCGCCTTCACCACCTGTTCTAACATCAAAGGCCACATTTATTACAACAATATATACATTACAATAACAAGGTCAACACCTTTCTTACACAAAGTTAAATGTATATCACATCCAATAATACCAATATTTTTAACAATTATGGGGATATATTTTACTTCATATGTTTATTTTAACAAATATTGATCACTGCAAAACAATTTTAAAAATATACGTGTTTATCAAATCCAAGTTAGATACTTTTTGTACTAATAATTTTATAGATAATAATGTGTAACGTTGAATCGTGATAAATGTCATTTTTCTTAAATATCTGTACTCAAATACCAAAAGTTGTAAATAACAAATGGAGCATTGATAAGTATGCTTCTTCCTAGTTAACTGCACATCAATGCTTAGTTCTGTTAATCTTCAGTTAATCTTCGATAAACTGTTGTGGAGTAGGAAGAAATTAGTGACTCTTCTTTGTATTAAAAACTATGTTTTTTTTCAACTAATTAATACTTAAAATGAGGAGACAAAGTAAAATTTTGTTCTATATTTTATTAATCCAGAAAAATAAATACCTTTAAATAATGGTTGGTAGGATTTTTTATTTTATTTTTTTGGCTTCAGTTAAAACTTAGAGTCCCATTTATATATTTTGTAAACAAATACTGTTTAATTAAAATGGGTTTACGTAATTAGTTTATACAATCAATTTCTAATAATTTTGATAATTAAACGGACTTATAGACTTAGTCTCTAGACGGTGATACGCAATCCGTTAAATTACATATAATCATTTAGTTTGTTGTTTGTTAAGCTATTAGAAATAAAATGAAAAACCTGTCTTTGTTCGGAGTGAATTTAGGACCATAAAGTCCTTTCTTCCACTTAACCCAACATTTGTTTGCATGTGTCTGCATGATAGTAGAGGGTTAGTGGGAAGTTCACAACGTCCGATGGTGAGTTATTCGTCAAATGGTGAGTCGAGGGTGGGGGAAGTCACGTGACCACCCCGAGCTCTGATTGGTCCATTTTTGATGACGTCATCCAAGATGGCGGCGCCCATGTTTCCCGCCAAATTCCCTAACCTCAAATTTCCCCCAAATTGCCCTCCAAATTCCCACATCATACTATATAAAATGCACTGTTAACCTTGTTATACTATATAAAATACACTCTTAACCCAACCTTTTCCATATTATACTATATAAAATTCACTGTTAACCTTGTTATACTATATAAAATACACTCTTAACCTAACTTTTTCCATATTATACTATATAAAATGCACTGTTAACCTTGTTATACCATATAAAATACACTTTTATGTCCAATATGGCGTCTTTTTCCATGTTAGACTATATAAAATGAACTTATTTGTCCAATATGGCGTCTTTTCCCTCCCGCGCCAACTCACACCCCGTGGAAAAATTCCCTCACAAAATACCCTCATCCAAGATGGCGGTCTTTATACTATATAATATACACTATAACAAATGTCGATTGCACTCTGTGCAAATGCGCACCTGGTGGCAAAACTTGTAACTACTGTCCTAGAGTGCGCTCTGATCAGGTTTCCACACTACCCATGAGGTACTGATCACAGCGCGTTTTTTATTATAGTGAGTTTCCCCAGTAGGCCTAGTCTCACTAGCCACATTGTTTATTGTAACTTGCCCCAACCATCGCTCATTACGTTGGTAGCCATCCTGCCACCTTTCCATAGAGATTTACTGTAAGTGTTTATAGTAAATCTCGTAGACCATGTAACTTGCGAACAAAATACACGGTATGAAGATCAATGGGATGCAGCGTCTTTTCCTTTTTTCTTCAAATGCTTTGCAGTATCTGCAGTTGTCTACTCGATCTTCTGGTGTTTTGAAACACTTAAATATCTTGCAGCAATGCTCTATCTTTCTGAAACAATAGTAGTAGGGATTTGCCGTTCCTGGCCCAGAGATTGAATTTCGGTCCCGATCCTGGCCCAGAGATTGAATTTCGATATATATATGCTTAGATGTGTTTAGATTGATAATTTCCCAGTTTGCTCGGATGGTTGATAATTTTGTGGCGCAGTGCTAGGCGTGAATTTTGATGGGGAAAAAAATATGAGTGTTGAATGTTCTAGTTTTACGGCGTGGGGTTTAGTTTTGTTTACCGTAATTTCTGTAGGTGTATATAAACAATGTTATTTACAAATGGGTTCAAGATCAGGCGATTGTCTAGATCCACGATTGTAACAGTGATTTGCTGTATTTTTTGCAGGGCACTATCTAACGGAGCATAATATCTCTGGAGTGGCGTTTCTGATATTTTGTAGCCCCGCGGTACGGCTGGGAAAAATGTGTATAGCAGTCGATGTCTTTGTGCTTGTGCAATTT
>JAQJVL010010038.1:0-13826 GCA_035578905.1 Stictocephala bisonia | reverse complement strand
TCCGATATATCGGATGTTCACTAAATGTGCCAAAAACTCCGACATCTGATATTTCGGACGTTCAAATTATACCTCTCACTGGCTTTATAATCTTTCCAAATGCACTCAAATTACGATATAATAAACTTCAATAGTTATAGTTTAGCATAGTAATAATTTATAATAGTCCACTCTATTGAATGTTTTTTATCAGCTGTTTTGATGCGCGAATGACTGACATTGTCACATGGTGTATGTGCGGGAGGGTCGGTTGTTTATGTTATTCTTCAGATGTTTTGTTTTTGTTTCTAGGCGTATGTTATGTTTGATATGTTTTTCATGCAATTTATATTTTTCAACTTATTTCATTTTATCAGCTGTTTAATAATTTTTATTATTTTACGACTTTTGATTTACTGACTTTTACCAATAACAATTTAATAAATAAATATATATTTGTATTTTTTAACATTTATCATTACTAATTCATCATTTGGAGAAATGAAATAAATGTGACTGGTGCTTCAGAAACAAAGTTGATCAGAGTACATAATATACTGTTTATATGCTAAATATCTAACTTGTCAGGATTTCAACAATTGCTTACCATGGATTTATTTATGAATTGGTTTATAAATATATAAATGGTTAATAATAGGTCAATGCAATTTTTTTCAGTTCAACGTTAACTTTAATAAAAAGTTTTAGATATAAATTTTAATAAAGTAGAAGACGAATTATACATTTTTTAAATTTTTGATTTCTATTTACATGTAGAATGTTTTAACAAATAAAACAAAACATAAATCGTAGTTCTAAGTTATGAAATACCTAAATTATGATTTTTTAATGAAACCCTTACAAAATTGGCAAAATAGGCTTGGGAGTTTTTCACTACTACTTTCCTAACATGGACTGGAGTGCAAAGGGTTTAAATTAACAGTAACAGTTTTTTGTTTATTAATTGGTGATGTCAACAGACCAATGTAACCTTGGGACATTGTTCCCAACACTTAAACATAATAAGTCACTAGATGAGATTCAGAAAAGCCACTAGAATTAAGATTTAGTAGCTAGAAACTCCATCAAAGCCAAATTGAAAAAAAAAAATTATTGCAATTAAGGGTAGTTATGCACTATTACTTAGTCAACTTCAAATCTTGTTCATACTTTGATAATACATTTTTGGGATACTAAATAACAATATATAATAAAAATTAGGTGTCAGTAACATAAAGTTAATATCATTAGTGATACATTAGTACTGTATAGGCCACCCAAATTCATCATGCCACGGCAGTTATGGTTAGGTTAGGTTACCATAGCCTATTGTAGAATATGGTTTTACAAATTCTGCTGACTGAAAAGCGGTTTGCGACAGTGAAAATATGTTATTACAGGTTCATTCTACAATATCATAACCTAACCTAAACATAACAGCTGCCCACCAGCCCATCCATACACACACAGTGGTATTTAAATACACACACGGTGGTATTTACCCACCCATACTAACTAACCACTGTGTGTGTATTATTTACCCACCCACCCATACACACAGTGGTATTTACCCACCCGCCCACCCATACACACACAGTGGTCTTTACCCACCCGCCCACCCATACACACACAGTGGTATTTACCCACCCGCCCACCCATACACACACAGTGGTATTGATCAACATTGCCATAGATTGTGTTCGTGGGGCAACATTGAATGCACACAGATGATACTAAAGTGTATAATGCACCCACCCATACAAGCTCAGTGGTACTGGCCCACCCACCCATACAGGCTGAGTGGTACTGGCCCACCCGCCCACCCATACAAGCTCAGTGGTACTGGCCTACCCACCCACCCATACAGGCTGAGTGGTACTTATCAATACCACTGTACGTGTATGGGTGGGCGGGTGGGTCAATATCACTGTACGTATATGGGTGGGCGGGTGGGTCTATACCACTGTACGTGTATGGGTGGGCGGGTGGGTCAATACCACTGTACGTGTATGGGTGGGCGGGTGGGTCAATATCACTGTACGTATATGGGTGGGCGGGTCAATACCACTGTACGTATATGGGTGGGTGGGTCAATACCACTGTACGTGATTATGACCCACCCGCCCGATGTTTCCGATGTCAGTGTCTCCACATACCACTTTACGTGTATGGGTGGGCGGGTGGGTCAATATCACTGTACGTATATGGGTGGGCGGGTCAATACCACTGTACGTATATGGGTGGGTGGGTCAATACCACTGTACGTGATTATGACCCACCCGCCCGATGTTTCCGATGTCAGTGTCTCCACATACCACTTTACGTGTATGGGTGGGCGGGTGGATCAATATCACTGTACGTATATGGGTGGGCGGGTGAGTCAATACCACTGTACGTGTATGGGTGGACGGGTAGGTCAATATCACTGTACGTGTATTGGTGGGTGGGTCAATATCACTGTACGTATATGGGTGGGCGGGTCAATACCACTGTACGTATATGGGTGGGTGGGTCAATACCACTGTACGTGATTATGACCCACCCGCCCGATGTCTCCGATGTGGATGTCTCCGAAATGTCAGTGATAGCACGTGGACTTTAAACCTTCTTATCACTTTGCAAAGTGAACGACGGCTTTCCGACACTTGATTTTCATTTTCTTAACTAAGTGAGGACTACCAGATCATCACATAAAATTATGAAAAGAATTGAAGTTGATTACGTAATAGTGCATAATTACCCAATTAATATTTGTACAAAAAAGAAATAGCCTACATAAATGAAATAACACTATACATTAACCCTCCGAGTGTTGCATTAAAACCCCCCGAGTGTTACACCATTTTTGTGACTTCTGAAGTGTTTTTTAAAAATATGTTTTTATAACCAATAACTAAAGATAAGTCCATACATACATATATATTTGTAATCTAAAATAACTAGGCTACATAAAGTGTTACATTTTGAATTACTTACTTTTAGTCCTAAAATTTTTCTGTGGGCGGGAACTTAAAATTTCAAAAAAAGTTTCAAAAATGTTTCAAGATCTCAATTTTTATATTTTTTTTCGTTCACTTCATGAAAAAATCAAAATAGCCATTTAGTAAAGAATTTATCACTGAACACAAAAATATATACATTTACACACTTTTTTTAACACCTTGTATATAAGACATATAGAAGAAATTATATACTCTACCAACTAGCATACGTTCAACTGAAGGCACAGTAAACAAACGCAGCTGATGTAATTTTGAGAATAAAATAAAACTGCTAATTTTTTTACAAACAGTAGGCATTATACAGTTGCCATGCAGCCTGGATGTTCTAGAATCGCGTAGTATTCGAATCATCGCGATATCGATAATGAAAACCGGTTAAATCAGTGAAAAACTACGGCGTTGCAAGATCGTTAGAAATCTAACGATAGACACTCGGCCGCTAGAAAATATCGTTAGAAATCTAACGATCAACACTCGGAGGGTTAAAAAGGTATTTATGCAATTTCTTTCCAGCACATAAAACTTGAGAACTGCCAAAATGGGTCCTGCATAGGCTATATTTTCTCAAGATATGTTATTTATTCCGCAGACGTATTTTACCTAAAAAAATTGAAAAAAACCAATGTCACAACGCTTAATAGGGCCTATTTTAAACATTTTTCCGTCAATTTAAATGACATTTCAACCAAATTTTGAAATTTTGATAAGTTTTTATGCGCCGAATACAAAATTGAAAACTATTTTGGTCTATAACAATCATTTTTTGAGATATAACGGAAAAACTATTTTCGCGGTGAATCGTGATTTAGCGGCGACTGTGCAATCATTATAACATACACCACCTCACTTATTAACCACAAAAACCAAAGTCACCTATATTTCTGCTGGAATGACAGCCAACAGGCCGTCATGGAGGCCAGGCACTCGAATTTAGCTCAAATTACAAATTTTAGTTGAGTAAATTGTCTAGCAAGAGGATATGTTTGGTTAGGTCAGTAAAAAGTGTATTTTTTTTTTGGCTGAAAAAATAATGTAATTGGAAAATCAAATATAATATCGTGTTTAGCATAAAAAACATGTGCAATGAAAAAATGAGCTGTTGAAAATTATCGATTTCTAAATAAGTTGGTTTTTTTCACTCCGGTATCTAGACTACTGTATCAGATAAAAAACAATTTTTTTCATTTTCAGTAAAAAACAAGTTTTCCGCGGTTGAAATTAACATTCTCAATTACGCCACTTTTTCAACAAGAAATCGTATTTTCAGAGGTGGCAAGAAAGTGCATAATTACCCATTAAATAATAGTTTTAAAAGCTTTCTTACCAGTAAATATCTGAAATTAATCTTAATTTCCTTAATCTTGCGGAACTAGCGCCTCGCCTCACAGATCCGAGCACATTGGGAGGGGGAGCGGCCCAAGGTCACCAAACCCCAGGTAGCTGCCTCCCTTCTGAGGCCAGTTACCAACTTGCAGTCGACCGTGCCGTACCCCGAGTAGTTTTGTTGCTATTTAGCCTTCGAGTATGTCAGGCTAGGCGCCAGTTCTCGCGTCACACGGTTTGGAGTATGTGCTTTTTTTATTTATTGAGTATAAAGTGACAATGCAAGATAATTACAAATGTAAAACGTTTTATTTTCTTTTTTTAATGCGCCTTTTGACATATAAATGGCAAGTGAAGCAGAAAGGGAAAGAATAAGATGACTTCTCGAAGAAGTTGAGAATGATCAATATACTGAAGAGGATTTTGACCAGTCTGATCGAGAAGAGGGTTGTCTGAAAATACACACAGAGCAAGAAGGAACTGATAATGAGGAGGACAAGGAAGAAGATGTGCCCATACCAGAATACCAAAGACGTGCTGTGTCTGTATACATAGGAAAAGACCAGACTACACAATGGAAAATATATCACTCTCCTGTACGTTCAGTAAGAACACGCCAAAACAATATTGTCATTCACTTACCAGGAGTCAAAGGAGATGCTAGAAATGCAAAATCTCCTATGGACTGCTGGCGATTGTTTTTTGATGATCAAATTATGAATACTATACTTGAGAACACTAATTTATATATTGAAAAATGTAGACCTAATTATTCTAGAGAAAGGGTCGCCTAGCCTACTGATATTATTGAATTGAAAGCTATATTTGGCTTGCTTTATTTAGCAGTTATTTTGAAAAGTAGCCGGCTAAACTTGAAAGAATTGTGGGACCATGAAGGCAATGGAGTAGAAAAATTTTGGTTGACTATGTCACGTGAACGATTTTTGTTTCTGTTGAGACACCTTCGCTTTGATAACACTTACACAAGAGAAGTGCGACGCGGGGTTGATAAGTTTGCCCATATAAGGAAAATTTTTGAAAAAATTACTGAAAACAGAGAAAAACTATACCATAAGTGAATACGCTACCATAGATGAGATGCTCCGTACATTTAGGGGTCGCTGCTCGTTTCGGCAGTATGTGCTGAAGAAACCTAACAAGTACAGGCTGAAGTTGTTCTTACTTGTTGATGCAAGAACACGTTACATAATGCATTGGAAGCCTTATGTTGGTCAGCAACCCCTCGAACCTTTTAAACAAGAAACAAATGCACATAATGTTGTAAAAAGGCTAATCACTCCTACATCTAGTACTGGTAAGAATATCACTGTAGACAATTATTTCACCTCTTTCTCATTGATTGATGAATTAAGTGACTGGCATAAACTAACAGTTGTAGGTACCGTAAGGAAAAATAAGAGGGAGATACCTCCTCTGTTTGTCAACACAAAAGAACGTAAACTCAAGTTTGTTCGGATTCAAGAACATGTCACAATCTGTTCATATGTGCCTAAAAATGGTAAAACTGTCGTCTTAGCATCCAGTATGCATCATGACGATGCTATTGATGATACAACAGAACAACTCAAACCAGAAATTATTGTATTTTACAATTCCACCAAAGGTGGGGTTGATACTCTGGACGAACTATGTGCATTGTATGATGCTGCGAAAAATATGCGAAGTTGGCCTTTGGTCCTTCTTTTTGGGCTCATGAATGTGGCTGGTGTCGATTCTTCAAATCATTTTCACATCAAACAACATTGACACTAATATTGCTCACAGAAGATACTTAAGAGAACTGTCACAATCATTGACATCGGAACACCAACAACGCAAAGCTCTGATGATGAACCTTAGCGCCTCAAGCTGTGAGAGCTTATCAGCTACCAGAAGGGACCAAAAAACAGTGTCATTTATGCAGGAAAGAAAGCAAGACCAAATATTATTGTAAATACTGTTTTTTCATGCCCAACATGCCCCATTGCAAATTACAATTAAATGATGATTTTTGAATTAAAATGCTCATTTTCTATTTATTGAAGGTTTGATTTTGAGTTTTGTTATTCGTACTATGGGGTTTTATGAATTACATTTTATATGCCATTTTGTAGTTTAATTTTTTTTTGATTACCGGTAATTCATATAAATTGTTATAAAACTTAACGTCTTTTGTAAGGGCTTTTTAAATTGTTCATTAAAAATGCAAAAATGAAATAAATGTTGTTTTATTCACCAATACCTCTTTATAAGTTAGCAAATTAATATAAAACAATTTGGTCATCAATGTATTTAAACTAGAAACAAAAAGAACCAATTTTACATTTCGGGTCTGTGAGACGAGGCGCCAGTACTAGTATCACAAAGATAGGGCACCAGTTCCGCAGGGTTAATACAGTAGTGGATAATAAAAACTTTTTTATCACGCTGTAAGTAAAATAATATAGTTTGTTACTCTTTGTTCTCAAAAGTCAAGAGATTTAGGAATATACTAAGATTATATCGGTTATTCCAAATAAAGTTGTCAGATAATATTGGAACAACTAAAGAATAAGATAACGACTAAAAAACTCAGAAAAAAACAGAATTATTAGTTATTGTATATTGGACAAGACTACTACAATTTTACCTCAAAAGGTTCACTTCATTTATTTTGGTAACTATAAGTGTAAAAAATCAAAACCTGGGATTTCACTTGAGTTGACTTTTACCTAGTCAGGTTAGCAGATTAGGTAAAAGTCACTTTCAGGATTGTTTACTGTTTTGACTTTGTATAAAGTGTGAACTATTTATTGTTGTGTGATAAGGTGTTTTAATACTATGGTGATACTAGTTTTACATTGAGAGAATTAAGTACAATCAGAGCAGTTAGAACATAGGCTATTAACTGATTTAGACAATGAAGATCATAGTGGATATTGGTTTAGGTGTTATTGGTGATGATTTAGCCAATCTAACTAATATTTAAGTCCAATTTTTTTACTAAATAAGCCTAATTTTATAGTACAATGAAGTGCTGAACATTGTACATAGTTATTAAATTCTGAATATTTTTTACATTTAACACATCTTCATTGAACTTCTAGTTTTTTGTTTAGAGATCTCCAGTTTAGAAGATTTTGAAAATGTTGTAGAAAAAATGGCCAGGGACCTGAATATCTTTCTGATTAAAATGAATAATAACACGATATACAATCATTTTATTTACGCATCTTACAAAGAAATCTTACAAACCGACAAAAATGCTTGCCAGTTCCAGGTGAAATTCTTAGTGTGAACTCTAGGTTTGACACTTTTAACTACTATATACGAGGAAATAACAGTTAAACTAATCAGTATTACTTACAAATAAGAAAGAAAATACAAAAATTGATAGAGAACTAATAAAATAACTACACAAAATCTGTTGAAAAAGAGACCAGTTTCCACAATGGCGACCGGGAAAGGCGGGTAACTAATGTCTATCTCAGTGTTGCCAGTCTGAAATGCAGAGATTACCCACAGCCTACATTGAAATTACCCACAATTACCCGCAAGCTACCCGCAATAAAATGCTTTAATCTATCGAACTAAAATACACAGCTTACAACTCTTGCTAATATCTATACCAGGGAAAATGTAACATTTGTAAACTACTAGTGCATGCATTGGCTCTTCTAGTGGCAGCTATCTTAAAAATACAAAGCTTACAACTCTTACTAATATCTATAGCAGGGAAAACGTAATATTTGTACATAATATAAATACTTATGTTGTGTTATCTTCACACTGTTTGCTGCCGACCTTCCAACATACATGGGACCTTACAGCCACACTGTGATGTACGCAGACGATTCAGTCCTCCTGACCAGCAGCAGTGCACCACAAACTCTAGAGATAGACAACTACATCGCTATCAACAAGGCCATGGAGTATTGTGAAAACAATAACTTAGTTTTTAACGAAAACAAGACTCTGCAGCTCTTTTTCGGGAGTCTCAAGAATGAAGCTTCGTGTCCGTTAAGCAACCATATGGTAGAGACTCAACCAAACATCTTGGAGTGATCTTGGATAACGACCTCCGTTGGGACATCCATATCAACTCCTTGTGCCAAAAACTAAGCTCCTCGATCTTTGCACTGAAACGCATAAAGAATGTCGCCACACCTGCCGCCATTCGAGCAGCCTACCACGCCTTAGTAGAAGCTCACATTAGGTATGGAATAATCTGCTGGGGTGACTCTTCTAAAAAAAATATTCACGGGTGCTTGTTCTGCAGAAGCATGCTGTAAGAATCCTGGGAGACCTTCAGAAGGGAGAGAGTTGCAGGGACACTTACAAGATCCTTGGTATCCCAACCGTAGTGTCGATATACATTTGTGAGGTCGTCACCTTTGCTACTGGCCAAAACCTTTCAAAAATGAGCATTTACACCAGCACAACACCAGAAATGCAGCCAACTTCAACCTGCCTGCGCACAAAACCTCCAGATTTTTGAAAAAGCCTTCATATGCTGGTGCTAGACTCTTTAATCTTCTTCCAGCCGGGATAAAGAACAGCAATTCAAAGTCCCTCAAAAGAAGACTCCTTACCTGGTTATTGGAGGACCCTATCTACAGCATGGACGAATTCATCGCCCGCTGTGAGAGACTTTCACTTGAGCTGACAATTGACACCAAGATTTTACCATTGTAGTGTCATGTATTCTGTTAATTTATATATTTACACCATTTCTGAGCTCTACTCTCATGCAATAAAGTTATTCTCTCTCTCTCTCACACACAAAAAGGATTGATGGGGTAAAATTACCCACAATTACCCACATATATTCGATTACCACCACAGCTACCCACAAGCCTCAAAATTACCCACAATTTGGGTAGTTACCCACACATTGGCAACACTGGTCTATCTGTCGACCTGTCCCGGTCCGGCCGGTCCAATAGTTGAAGTCAAGAGGAGTAACGAGGTCCGAGGACGAGGAACGAGGGTGTTTTTGCACCAGCTGTTCCAATGTTGGTAAATTTGATGATGTTCTGGTACTTTTTCTTTTTTTTTCATTTACTTATTGGCTACGCCAGTGGCATTTTAAACTACTGTCCGCGCAGAAATTATGGATACTCGAGTTCACGATACCATATCTCCGAAACGGTCCGTTCGATTTTAACGAAAGACTTATCAAATTAAAGGAAATATTGTCAATTTTTATACTACGAAGTTTCGATTTTTTACGTAGCTTTTTATAATTTATAAGACGGAAAAAGTGGAAAATATCGGCATTTTTCACAATCTTTTTGGAAATCTCAACTTAAGGCAATTATTACAAAATATCTATTAAACGTATCAGCTTCAAATTTTAATAGCTTATATGAAGGTTACTTACAAACACTTTTGTAGAGTTTCATAATTTTAACGTTATTATTTTTTATGTTCTTGTAAATTTTGTAAACCTTTGTTAACTTTGTTATCTTAGGTTTAAAATTCCCGCTCAAAACAGTGTTTTGACTATCAATTGATTGTATGAACGAAAAATATAGTGTCTACAGAATATGATGTAATAGTGATTTGTGATGAATTTATATTTGTTAAACGTTTTTATTCCCGCGCGAGGGGCTGGTACGCAGGGAAACGCGCCGGGGATGGCTCGGGTTCTCCCACAAAATGAGTGCGATGTTGCCGGAATGCTATAGAACGGGTTGGTGACTCAGACCAACCTTCCCTTAAAACTAGCAAACTTCACCCTGTCATTAACCTCTGTGTGCACCGAACGGCAACATCGCACTCGTTTTGTGGGAGAACCCGATCCATCCCCGGCGCGTTTCCCTGCGTACCAGCCCCTCGCGCGGGAATAAAAACGTTTAACAAATATAAATTCATCACAAATCACTATTACATCATATTCTGTAGACACTATATTTTTCGTTCATACAAGCAATTGATAGTCAAAACACTGTTTTGAGCGGGAATTTTAAACCCAAGATAACAAAGTTAACAAAGGTTTACAAAATTTACAAGAACATAAAAAATAATAACGTTAAAATTATGAAACTCTACAAAAGTGTTTGTAAGTAACCTTCATATAAGCTATTAAAATTTGAAGTTGATACGTTTAATAGATATTTTGTAATAATTGCCTTAAGTTGAGATTTCCAAAAAGATTGTGAAAAATGCCGATATTTTCCACTTTTTCCGTCTTATAATTTATAAAAAGCTACGTAAAAAATCGAAACTTCGTAGTATAAAAATTGACAATATTTCCTTTAATTTGATAGGTCTTTCGTTAAAATCGAACGGACCGTTTCGGAGATATGGTATCGTGAACTCGAGTATCCATAATTTCTGCGCGGACAGTAGTGGTGTTGATGATGACTTACCTACCACGAAGCATAAGAGAAGTCGTGGAGAAAATCCCCCCGCTAATGCTAGACCCTGTTAAGAGCTGGGCTAGTCATGGAATTGGATGCATCAATTGGTTGGTGGTGATATAATTGTCACTTCAACGTTAAACATGTATACTGTTCCAACTACTGTAACGCCTACGTCAATTTTAGGAAGCTCCCCTTAAAGTTATACTTGAAGGTTTGCCACCGACATCGACAACTCTGAGATTTATTATGAGATGATAGCTCAACACTGCAACGTGCTTGATGTCTCCATTCTGAAGACTAGTCGTGGTCCTGTCCGGTACTGGGCTGGTACTCTTGGGCTAGACTATGAGAAGACCGATGACTACTTTACCATGTAAGTTTATATAAGACCTGAAAGCTCTGTTTTACATTAGAATTAATGTACAGCCGTACAAAAAGCCCTTATACATTCCTATTGCCCAGTTGCAACACATTGCTACTTCGGAGGACAGAATTAACCGTATCTCTCTTTCATCCCATGACCGGCAGCCTGACATTGCTGACTCTGCCAGTGAAGAAGAGCAGGAATGCATCCTTTCTCAGTCCTACGCAGCTGTTACAGAAGAATGCACCCCAGACTTCCCCGAAATCCAGCCAATAGGCGTGACCTGCATCCCCCTCAAATATAGTTCTTGATATGAAAACCAGTTCTGGACCTGCAAAGGAAACCTCGGGGTCACAGCCGTCCTAGTTAGTGGGTCACCCACATCACTTTACCACGGCTTACGACCATTATGGGGGCTACTACATAGAGGGAGGAGTAAAAGCTAAGGTCACATTCCTCTACGTTCAGCCGGGTAGGCTGTACAGGCTACTTCGTCCGAGTGTTACGGTGATAGTGGGTGGAGACTTCAACTCCAAACATCCTGTCTGGGGCTGCAGGACATCCAATGCATGTGGAGACAGGTTACACATTTTTCCTTAGACATGACCTCACATCGACCTAGCTGTTCCAGAACAACCCGCCCACTACCACCACAACAGACGGCATGCACCCGACATCCTAAACTTTGCATCTTTCTGTAACTTTCCTGCGGTGATCTAACCTATTACTGTGGATGACTTAACCTCAGACTACCTCCTAGTCTGATTATTTATTGAAGACCTAGTAGTATCAATAAGTAATCCTTCCTCCTCGGCGAACCAGGGTCAAGTGGAAAGACTATAGGGCACAACTCGTAGCTGACCATCATCCTCCCATCGTGCTGGCTACCACTCCAGACCAACTTGATGAACAGGTTGAGCGTCTCTACTCCAATCTTAGAGAAGCCCTCTTTGCGTCGACCACAGACAGGCGTCTACAAGCTCACTTCTGAAGTTCTCTCTCTACTTGGCTTATGACTGAAGTTAAATTCCGCAGAGTGTTCAGGCCCTACAGAGGCTACTGATTACTCACTTTGGTAAGATACTAAAAGTATGAAGCAACCACAAACACCAATTCCTCCTGTTTCATTTCTAAGCCTGATGGAACTTGGGCGAAGCACAGACGAAGTGTAAGATGTGCTGAGGGTGTAGCTTAGCAAGGGCTGTCGGCTAGTCGTACATAAAGACATCAAGCGACTAGGGAAATAGCATCTGGAGGGGAATTAAAGGCAATATATGATAGTGTCCAAAGGGACAAAAAATGTGTCTGTTTAGAGCAACAAAAAGAGGAAAATTATACAACAATTTTGTATTCCAAGCGACAAAAATGCCAAGCTGAATGTAGTCGAAAGGAATTGAAGGAAAAGGGTAATCGTATACAGATACAATAAGAAGTTGAAGAAATGGCATCCAAAGCGAAACGGAAGGAAAAATAATTGTAGTTCAAGCTGCCAGGATGATTGTATACGAAATAATAAAAGGAAAATATTAATCGTATTGGGAAAGGAGGAGGCCAAAAATAATTACAATTTAATTCAGTTTGTCCTGGGTTGTGATACATGAAAGTTTGAAAATGTAACACAAGGACGCAGAGCACACTAAAAGTTATATAGGTATGAATAAATAAAAAAGATATGAAATTAAACCACAAAAAAAACTTCAAAAAAGAAAAAAGGAAGGATACCAAACACATTAAAAAAGTTATAGATAAATATGTGAATATGGACAAATATTATAGACAAATTGGAAAAATATGGACATGAAAGAAAACAAAAATCCTTAGCGGTGGCCTTTTTCAACCCCGAACGCCAAAGTAAAGAATTTCAGTTTTCTTTCAAAACCATATTTAATTTGTTTGCTTGGTTTGTTTGTTGTATTGCAGTACCGAAGGTACTTGGCCATCCCATTCTGGTTCCACACTTTTTTTGTTATTTATCTATAACTTTTTAAAGTGCTTGGCGTCCTTTTATACTGTTTAAAGTTTTTTTGTGGTTTTATAGGCTTTACGGTTTAGTTTAGTTTAGTGTGACCGAACCGTTACGCAATTATCGTATTTCCAACAACCAACATTGAGAGGGTTTTAACTCATTTTCAACCGTAGGTGAATTCTGACACGTTTAAAATTTATTAGGATTTAAATTAAATTAGGATTAAGGATTTTATTTATTTTCAACAGCAGCCACCATTTCAAATGAAGAATAATATGGCAACATAATGCACAACAAATAATAAGTAGAATTAACTATAGTCCAGCCGTTCTAATTTTACCTCTGAGGGGAGCACAATATGGCAACATTGTATATCTTGAGTGCTTGGCTTCTTCCTTCCTGTTCCACGGCTAATTTGTGTCAGGTCTTGATAAATCACAACTAGGGCCTGATAGTTTTTATAAATTAAAGTTGTCCGATTGATTTCGTTTTTTAATATTCTTAAACAGTAAAATGTACTTCTCAGTTAAGCACTAAAAAGATTTTATTTCAAATTAAAAAAATAAATGTGTACCTTCCTACATTCTTCCCAATTGTGGGTTACTGGATGTAAAATTTAGAGGAGAGTGTGGGGGTCTGAATGCGACGTTGCCTATGTCGATTTTCCAGTTTAGCCCGCAAACCTCAGAGGTAAAATTAGAACGGCTGGACTATAACTAATAACATTAATAAAACAGACAAACAAATATGATACATAATAAATAATTAGTAAAACCGTTTGAAAAATATTGGATACTAACCTATAGATTTGTAAATGACCATTTACAGCAATAAATTAATTCGGA
>JAQJVL010010037.1:0-13830 GCA_035578905.1 Stictocephala bisonia | reverse complement strand
AGGAAAAAAAATTGAATTCAAATCGTTTGCAAATGGCATAACTCAATACCATCATGAGGACACGCACCGTTAGCAAACTGCTGTACTTTGAAAAATCTCAAACATAACGCGGTAGAACGCCGTGTTAGCAAACTGCCACTTTTATTGGGAAAAGGTTTGCAGGTAAAAAAAACTATAATTCAATATTTCACAAGTAAAAAACATTTATTTTACATGAATACAAAAGTAATAGGAAATGTTTTATCATTAGAACGTGAAAGCACGCGCGTTAGCAAATTGCTCACGATTCACTGCACGACACACAAACACTTTGAATTACTCACTCCAATGGTCCGTGACCAACTGGCGAACGTCAAGGGCGTGTCGAGGGAGGGGCAAGGAGGGATGAGCTGGCCGCATACCCCAACTCGCTTAGTAGCCCCAAAGATCTGCCCACATTTCTATTGGTGCGGCAATTTGCTAACGGGTGCATGTGCTCGCGTGTTAACAATACGATAAATCTATACATGACTTTTTTTGATGAAAATGATCCAAATAACAAGCTTGTGAAGTTTGGACGTCGACTTTAGGGACACCCTGTATATATGATCGGAAAAAATTTTATTCACAAACAACTAGGAAATTGTATAATAGCACCAAGGCATCACAATGATTAAGAGTATTAATTAAGATATTTCATATACTTTAAAAAAAAAAATACTTAATAAATGTATTTACATTCACTCAGTCTCCCATAATTCAGCAAAGAACTCCGGAACACTGTAATAAGAGCCGAACAGTAAATGTTCTCTAAGACTCATTATAAATCTCACCACTCATCTCTCGGATTTTAATGTGCTCAGTGTAGGTTGAAATACGAAACTTCTCTTTCGTGAGAACTAGTTTAAGTAGCTTAGGAAGTGTATTGATGTTGTGATTTGAGCGAACACTATAATTGTGAGCTACAAGGCTATTAGTTAGGCAACAAGTAATGTTTCTCCGAACTAAAGAGACTGATTTTAAAATGAAGGGAGAGAGGAAAGGTTAAATATTGCACTCATGCAAAACTCGCTTAATAGTCTGCAGAGGCTTTCGGTCATATTAGTTCAATCGCATAAAAACAATGTTATTTTCGTACCGAACATATGATCACGCGTATTCAATTTAAACAGTTATTTTTAAACGGATTTTTCCAGTCAAATTGCATTTTATCAAGAATGGAATTGCACGTTAGAATTGCTTTGCAAATTGCTAATCATTTTTATATAAAAATATCACAAATATTTAGTTACAAGTTTTTATTTTTACCAATTTTCAAACCTAGGCGTATGTATTCAAAATATAAAAAACAAACCCAATGCACAATATGATCACGTTTAAAATGACTCCTCATAAACAACTTTTGGTCATTAAATAACGAAAAAAATTGATTCGTAAATAATATTTTTCTTGTGGGATTAAAACCAACATGGCCGACAGCCTCTGCAGACTCGGGGTGGTTAATAAGGTTTTTTATTTGATGGTGTTCGCCTGGGCGCCCAGTTTAGCGCTCTAAGGAATTGTTGTATAGATTTTATCGCAACTGCCACTAAGAATAGTAAAGATTCTAAATCACTAACGAACTAGCAATGTATTCCCCTCCCCTCTCTCCCCCTAATAGCTCCCGCCTGCCCCACTCCGCAAATTCGACATATGGGCATAACTCCCACACTTGTAGTAAACTCTAGCAATGAATTTCATATATATTATTAATCTATTTTTTTAGCCAAAGATAATTGTACAGATTTCAACTCAAAATTTGAACAAATAACATTTATAGACAAATAATTCGCAACACTTAAAAAAATATTAATTTTTAGATTTACTATATACTAAGTTGATTATACTAAGTAACTTTTGTCCACTATATCCTCAAAAGGTTAATAAATTTTATCACACGGTTTGTTCATGAGTTATGCACCAAAAAGGCCTAATTAGTCACTTTGGGCAGCCATATCTCCATAAAGATATTGTTTAGAATGTTTTCTAGTAATACATATATTACTTACATGGATAATAACAATTGTGTTTAAAAAATTTCAAAAATAATTTTCGATCGAAGACCCTTAAGATAGCCCTAATTTATCTCTTGGAGGCTTAAGTTAAAATTAGTTCTGAAGCTTTCATCTATGATGTGGTTTGAGAACAGAAAAATAATGCCGTAATGCGTAGTCAACCCAACACTCATTTAAACATGACGATAAGTTTATGAGAATATAAATTCTAAAACTTGAAAACGGTCTTCAACTTGACTAATGTGCTCGCCAAAAATAACATGCTGATATATTTGTACACCTAGAAATTTAGTTGAGATGGATGTATTACTCAATGAATCTTCAATAAAGAAAGAGAGTGTGGGTTGGCGACACATGCCGAGTGCTTGGGTTTTAGCTAAAGTCACACTTTCCACTTCCTTATTAGACGTTTCAGATAAAGAGACTTACTTTTTACAATTTCTTACAATTAAATTAATGTTTGAATAATTTAACACACAACTTGTATTACTGAACAAAGGGGATATTTGAGAGAAGAATAATTTGAGCGCACGATCAAGTGAAAATCGACCGTATCCCCACTGAAATTCTTAATTTATTAGACTGTAGTGTAACGATGCCTTAATGGCCTGTTATTATTAGACTCTATGTTACTTTTATTTATTAATATATTTTGTGTGCTGTCCTTGCAGTATTTTTACTTTTACCCTGCAAGGGTGGTTGAAGTAAAAAACCTTTCATGGTGTAATAGTGCAGGTAACCTTTTCCCACAAGTATAATCTTATTTTAAATTAACAGTTGTTATCTTTAATATTGAAAAACTATCGAGATTTTGAACCATGAGATTTGAACGAATAGAGCACTTTTTAAGATTCTACAGAGTTTAGAAAATCAATCATAAGTATACTTTTAATTTTCCAATTCGTTGGTTGTGAGATAATAAGGTCCCAGAGTTTGAAAATAATTAAATAAATGTACTGTTAAAGATAAAAATTAACTTATACAGGGTGATTGAAAAGTGTGGGTCAAAACTTCAGAAAATGATTAAACAGGTAAAAATTAAAAATAAAAGATTCCTATGAAGTCTTCTATGTTGAAGATGGAGCTGTACTAGCCATATCTCCTAAACACTATTAGCTATAGTTTTGAAACTTGAAATAAATATTGAAATTTACACCACCTAATATACTTTAAAAATATAAAATAATATTTTAACTAGTTTCAAAACGGCGGCCGTTTAAAAATTTTAATACTAAATGTAATGAAAACCAAAGAAAAAACTTGTCATGATACCTAATATTTAGCTTTAAAAGAGGCAACTCTTTTGGTGCCTCATTTGTTACAATCGGACAGTAAATAACTGAGAGACTGTAATTTTTCTGATCGTGTGCAAAATTTTACTCGTGGTTTTGTTCCAAGTCAATAGACACAAGTATACGAAAGTTGCAAAAACATTTTGCACAGAATCATAAAAAAACTGTCCGATTGTAACAAATGAGGTACCAAAAGATTTGCCTCTTTTAAAGCTACATGTTTTGTGACAATGTTTTGTTTTTGATTTGGTTTTCATAAAATTTAGCATTACAACTTTTAAACGGCCGCCTTTTTGAAACGGATAAAAGTATTAGTTTTTTTTTTTTTTTTTTTTTTTTTTTTTTGTAGTATATTAAATGTGGTGTAAAGTTAAATATTTGTGTCAAGTTTCAAAACTATAGCCATATAGAAGAAGATATTGTTTTTTTAAATCATACATACAGACAGACGCCAAACTAAGCGAGATAAGACATATCTTCATTGGAACTTTTATTTATTTTTACCAGTTTAATCATTTCCCCATAGTTTTCAAACACCCTGTATATCAAAAATGTATTCAATCAACAGCAATGACTGAGCTTTCAACAAAATTTCACTCTGACATGCTTCTCAAATATTTCCGAGGTTCCCCTGAGTGCAAGTTGCTCTACAGAATTCTTTTTGTTAATAACATTCAGGCAGTACTAGATATTTGTGCAAGAAATTGTTTCTGCGTTTTCTATACTATTATTTTTAACATGCCGTATTAAAATGTAGATGTTGGCAACATTTTAATGATTTTAGGGGCGCGCTTTTACAATTACAGCACTGCAGCAGGCTGTGCGCACAACGCGTTCCAGATTAAGAACAACTTTCTCGTATGATTTTTCACCTGTTGGCAGGATGAATCAAGACAACTGAAATGGTAAAAATACAAGCCTACCTTAAAAAATTGTTTTGTTATGACCTAAACGAAATGAATGTTCATCAGATATTGTAGCTGCCGTCATGGTTTCTTCTATACTGACAATAACGAAACAATATTGGCATTCTGGTATAACTACTGTACATTTACTATTTAACTTATTCTAAAAGAGCATACTTTTGACCCACATCACATTTCACTAGACCACGGACTCTATGATAATTAATTTGAACGTATAACAATATCAGGTAAGACAGACAATTTTTATCATGATTTATTAAGCCTAACAAAGTAAAGAGATATGTTTACATGGTCACATGTTGTATTGTGCTGTTCATAATTCTCATTGGATGAGAGTGAAAGGTCACCTACACTATTGGGCCCTGTTAACACGAAATTAGGGATTTATTTATGTCATGGACTATTAAATGGCGTTATTTACAAAAAACTGTATAGTTCATACTCTTCCAGTTTCGCTTCTTCAAGATTGTGCTCCTGTCCAGCAACGGTGTCAAAACACTGCAGTAAAAGGTAGATTGGGAGGGGTGGTCCTGATACTTAGCGAGCAAGGTCCCCAGATAAACTGCGGTTATTACTTTTTCTGGAACGAATTGGAAAATAATGTTTATCAAACGAGACCCATGATCAAGAATGTATGTTGCAATGCTTTAAAATGCCGTTCATATTTAAATATTGGAGAGGAATGCTTGACAACTGTAAACGGATTTACAAATAAAACTGCGTTATGTATTGTGACATCTAGAGTGGCCTCTATCCTGGGGACCGGTGATGCGGAAGTAATGGATGGGTCGCTGACCACCTGCCCTGCTTGTTTACAACCTTTGGGGCACAATGGCTTACGCATGAACGCCCCTTACCTCTTCAATGGACTTCTAGAAGGTTCTAGGTTGACGAGCCAGCTCTGTCATGGAACTTCGGGCGCAGGGGAATTCAAGAAGCTTCTAGATGGAGACCTGCAGGTGATATATACGGCCCGGATACCAGCGCTAGTCAGTCAGTCAGTGAGTCTAGAGCCTACAGCCCGGGTGTTTGCAGCGACAGTGAGCGAGTTCTACAATGCGAGTGAAGTGTCCGAGTATAGTGAAGTGGTCTACGGAGAAGTTACCGGTGAGTGGTTCGTTGTGGGGATCAACGAAGGAGCAGAGCGGTACTTGTGGACGACTTCTGAAGGGACACTGAAGAAACTGTGAGTGAACTGTTAGCATTGGACTGTAGGTAGTAGGGAATCTAGTAAAGTCACTTCGTAGTTAGTAATTGTAAATAATAGTAGAGAATCTAGGAAAGCCACTTTATAGAGCTAGGAATTGTAATTAAAAGAAGGGAATTTAGTAAAGTCACTTTGCAATTAGTAATTGTAATTATTGATGCCATCTAAGATTGTAAATATAAATTAGTTTAGCTGTAAAAGTAGGCCTAATAGTAAATTGTACTTTTCACAATAGTTAAAGTTAAGGAAATAATCCGTTTGATTATAATAAGTTAATTTTATATATTCAATAAATTTAGTAATTGTTTGGTATATCTTGTTGCTTATTTGTAAAACCCACATAGCGATTAATTATTTATAATTTAGGACAAATTAAAAAAACGTCACACTGGTGTCAGAAGTGGGATAGATTTGTTGAGCAATACGTTTAATATTTTTTTACTTATTGATAGTTATTGTTAAGCTGTTTATTGAATTAATTTACTGTAATTCTATATTGTTAAGACGTAGTTTTGCAAAAGAACGATGGCATCTAGTGGAGTTAAGTTAGTAGACTTAAAAGTGGCTGATTTAAAGCGGGAGTTAGAAGAAAGGGACTTAGATCATACTGGAACAAAATCAGTTTTAGTAAGTAGACTTAAGCAGGCAATGCTAGAAGCAGGGGATGATCCAGAAACATTCCTTTTTGAAACTGAAGCTAGTACACTTAAGTCTATGATTACCAGAAATGCAGAGAAATTACATAAATTACAAAATGACTTAAAAGGTGACTTAAAAGAAGTGAAAGATGACTTAACCGAAAAACTAAATAGTAATTGTAAAACCTTGAAGGAAGAGTTAGCTACAGAATTTAATTATAAAATTTGCAAAGTTGAAGACGAATTTAAAAAACAATTAGATGACTGTTCGAAGCAATTAGGTGATAGGATTAGGGTTTTAGAAGAAATGGTTCAGGGGAGGAAGGAGTCAATAACCTGCAACGAACCACCTGGGATCTCAGGAAGTGGACAGCAACCGCCCAGCCTTAAACCTCGGCCCAGTGTGTGTCCACCCGTAAATAACGCAAGTTTGCCAACCTTCGACGGAAAGATGTCCTGGGAAGATTTTATTACTTTGTTTGAGACTGCCGCTGCTGTCTACAATTGGCCATCATCAGCGAAGGCATCCATGTTGTGCCTTTCACTTCGTGGAGAAGCTCTGAGCGTACTGCAAACCGTTCCACCTGCTGAGCGACAGAATTACGAAGATTTGATTAGACGGTTGGAAATGCGGTTCGGACATAAACACATGGAACTTGTCTACAGATCTCAGCTCAGGAGTCGTCACCAGAAGTCCAATGAGAGTCTTCAAGAATTCGAAGCTGACATCGCACGATTAGTGAGGGGCGCTTATCCCACAGTGGACGAAGCTGTCTACGAGAGCCTATCCATTGAAAGGTTCCTCGATGGACTGCGGGATGCTGAGACGCAGCAGGCTGTAAAGTTGGCCCGGCCTAACACTTTAAACGAGGCCCTGACGCAAGCCTTAGAGTTTGAGGCCGTAAAGCAATCCGTCCGGGGCCAGGCACGTCTGCGAGGAGTCTACGCAGAGGAAGAAGAACCTATGAAGATAGAAGACATCGTAAGAAAAGTGCTTGATGCCCTGAGGGACCGGAAGAAGGAGATTCGCTGTTGGGGGTGTGGAGAGTTAGGCCATCCCCGAAGTAAATGCCCGAGTAAAGCCTCTCGGGGGCAGAGGCAGGAAAACTAAAAAGGGTTGATGGGAAGGGGCAACTGTCAACCCAGCAATTTGAGGCCCCAGCTAAGAGCATCATCGTAGCATCTTTGTCAGGTCAGACCAACAGCCTTTACATAGACGGATTGGTAAACGGGGAGCCCAGAAGCCTTTTGCTGGACACTGGTGCAACGATGACGATATTGAATGAAGATATTTGTCCTTCCTCTATGAAAATAACTCCGACGACCTGGACAGTGAAGACTGCGACTGGGGACTTTGCCAGCGTCCGCGGGGAGACAGTTGCCACCTTCTGCATCGGGGGTGCATGTCTTGAGCATCGCGCTCTTGTAGCTGACATTGAGGAGGACGTCATACTCGGCATGGACATGATGACGAAACTTGGCTTACAGTTAGACCTCAGGAAAGGAGTGACGACCATTGGGGGAGAGGAAGTTGCTCTTCAGCGCAGGAAGAATTTATCTTCTTGGGTGCGCTTGTTGAAGGACGCCACTCTGCCACCTCGAACTCAGAAGATCGTCAGAGCAGAAATGGACAAGACTATTCCGGAAGGCCAGAACTTAATGTTGGACCCAGTTATAAATGAGGAGGAACTTGGACGTGGGGTACTTGTAGCGAAAACACTGTTTAAATCTTCTAAGGAAGTTCCAGTCCGCATAATGAATTTCAATGACCATCCTGTTGCATTGAAACAAGGTAGGCTCCTAGGTAACTGTTCTCTGGTTTCTTCTGTTTCACGAGCTGATAGGAATATCTCTTCAGACCATAAAAACCTTCCAGAAGACATAGCGGAGTTTGTAAGAGATGCATGCAGGGGAATGGCATTGGATCAAACGAAGCAAGTCGCAAGGTTAATAACAGAGTATCAAGATGTGTTTGAAACTGCTACGGGGCCAAAAGGTAGAACAACTGTGGTTCAACATAAAATTGATGTTGGGGACGCTAGACCAATCCGTCAAATACCTAGGAGACTACCCTGGGCGAAGAGAGAAGAGGCAGAGCGAAAAATAAAAGAAATGGAGCAAGATGGAGTGATTGAGCCCTCCAGCAGCCCATGGACTTCGCCGGTAGTCTCCTCGGTAGTAAAGAAGAAGGATGGGACTTCCAGGTTCTGCGTGGATTACCGTCTACTGAACAATGTTACGAAGAAAGACAGCTATCCCTTGCCCCGGATTGACGACACTCTGGATGCTCTCGGAGGCTGTAAGTTCTTCTCGACCCTGGACTTGAAGAGCGGGTACTGGCAGGTGGAGATAGCTCCGGAGGACAAAGAGAAAACAGCGTTTTCCATAGGGAATGGAAACGGACTTTGGCAGTTCACGGTGATGCCCTTTGGACTCTGCAATGCTCCAGCTACCTTCGAGAGACTCATGGAAAATGTGCTACGGGGACTGACTTGGGAAACTTGTCTAGTGTATCTGGACGACATCATAGTCATAGGGAAGACGTTTAACGACCATCTTCAGAATCTGGAGAAAGTTTTTAAGAGGCTTCGTTCTTCCAACCTGAAGTTAAACCTAAAAAAATGTAATCTTTTCAAGAATAAGGTTAACTATCTTGGACACGTAGTGTCATCCGAAGGAGTGACTGTGGACCCGGAGAAGATTAGCACCGTGAAGGAGTGGCCTGTCCCACGTAACAAACATGAGGTGAGGAGTTTTCTTGGACTTTGCACCTACTACCGCCGCTTCGTGAAGGGCTATGCTGATATTGCTAAGCCACTGACCAAGCTCACCGAAGAACAGCGTAAGTTTGAGTGGACTCCGGAGGCTAGTGAGGCTTTTGAGACGCTTAAAACTTCTCTTTGCAGCGCTCCAATCTTAGGGTTCCCACGGTTTGGAGAGAAGTTCATTGTGGACACGGACGCCAGCGATGTGGGTATAGGGGCAGTTCTCTCCCAAGTTCAGGACGACCACGAAGCTGTAATAGCTTACTTCAGCAGAACGCTATCCAAAGCAGAAAGGAATTATTGCGTCACCAGAAGAGAGCTACTTGCAGTCGTGAAGTCATTAGAGCATTTTCACAAGTACCTCTATGGACAGCCTTTCCATTTAAGGACCTACAATTCTGCCCTGACTTGGCTAATGAACTTCAAGAACCTGGAGGGACAGACAGCTCGATGGGTGCAGCGTCTTCAAGAATACAACTTCACCTCTGAACACCGACGAGGGAGAAACCATTCCAATGCCGACGCCCTGTCTCGACGACCTTGCCCAGAGGGTTGTAAGCACTGCTCCAAGGTAGAAGAAAGGAATCCGTCCGTGGAAGTGCGTTGTGTCTCTTTGGAGCCAGCTAGTGGATGGGAGCCGAAGGAACTCCGGAAAGAACAACTTGAGGATAGCGAGGTTGGACCACTGCTGCGGGAGAAGGAATCGGGAGCTCGTCCTACCTGGGAGGACATTGCAGCTAGGAACCATGTGTATAAGAGCTACTGGGCACAGTGGGACTCAATGAAGGTTAAGAACGGAGTGCTTATAAGAATCTGGGAGGCCCCTAATGGTAGGAAGCAGATTGAGCAGATTGTGCTCCCCAGAAGTAAAAGAAAGGAAGTGCTGGAGGAGATCCACAATGGAGCATCTGGTGGGCACTTAGGTGTCAACAGAACGGTGGACAAGCTACGTCAGCGGTTCTACTGGTTGAACTTGAGGGCTGATGTAGAGAAGTGGTGCCGCCAATGTGATATCTGTACTGGAAGCCGAGGGCCACAAACAAGAAGTCGAGGCAGAATGCAACAGTACAACGTTGGGGCACCCTTCGAGAGGATCGCCATCGACATCGCCGGTCCATTTCCCATGTCAGATGCAGGAAATAAATATCTCCTGGTGGTCATGGACTACTTTACGAAATGGCCAGAAGTATACGCCATACCAAATCAAGAAGCAGCAACAGTGGCTGGGTGCTTGGTGAACGAATTCATCTGTCGGTATGGAGTGCCACGTGAGCTGCACAGCGACCAAGGGACGAACTTCGGATCCTTGTTGATGAAGGAGGTGCTTCAGCGTCTCGGAGTGCACAAGACACGGACCACTGCGCTTCATCCGCAATCTGATGGGATGGTCGAGAGATACATAAAGACACTCGTTGGACACCTCAGGAAAGTTGTGTCCACCAATCAGCGGGATTGGGATCGGAAGGTGCCCATTTTCCTCCTGGCGTACAGATCTTCGGTCCACGATACTACGGGTTTCACCCCAGCGAGGATGATATTCGGAAGGGAGCTGCGGCTGCCTAGTGACCTCATGTTCGGCCTGCCACCTGACGCAAAGCAGCCCGCAACGGACTACGCCTGCGAGCTCGTCGACCACCTACACGACACTCACGAGTTCGCTCGTCAGCACCTAAAAATGGCCAGTGACAAAATGAAAGCTCGCTACGACCGGCAAGCCAATTCGACTGGATTCCAGGTGAACGACCTGGTGTGGCTCTACAGTCCCCTCCGGAAAAAGGGGAGATGCCCGAAATTTCAACAGGATTGGCAAGGACCTTATCGGGTAGTGACACGAATCAACGATGTGGTCTACAGGATTCAAAGACACCCAAGAGGCAAGATGCTTGTGGTCCACCTTGATCGCCTAGCACCGTACCATGGAGCGGAAGCTGATCGGGACGATCAGCCTTAAGGAGGGGGCAGTGTGACATCTAGAGAGGCCTCTATCCTGGGAACCGGTGATGCGGAAGTAATGGATGGGTCGCTGACCACCTGCTCTGCTTGTTTACAACCTTTGGGGCACAATGGCTTACGCATGAACGCCCCTTACCTCTTCAATGGACTTCTAGAAGGTTCTAGGTTAACGAGCCAGCTCTGTCATGGAACTTCGGGCGCAGGGGAATTCAAGAAGCTTCTAGATGGAGACCTGCAGGTGATATATACGGCCCGGATACCAGCGCTAGTCAGTCAGTCAGTGAGTCTAGAGCCTACAGCCCGGGTGTTTGCAGCGACAATGAGCGAGTTCTACAGTGCGAGTGAAGTGTCCGAGTATAGTGAAGTGGTCTACGGAGAAGTTACCGGTGAGTGGTTCGTTGTGGGGATCAACGAAGGAGCAGTGCGGTACCTGTGGACGACTTCTGAAGGGACACTGAAGAAACTGTGAGTGAACTGTTAGCTTTGGACTGTAGGTAGTAGGGAATCTAGTAAAGTCACTTCGTAGTTAGTAATTGTAAATAATAGTAGAGAATCTAGGAAAGCCACTTTATAGAGCTAGGAATTGTAATTAAAAGAAGGGAATTTAGTAAAGTCACTTTGCAATTAGTAATTGTAATTATTGATGCCATCTAAGATTGTAAATATAAATTAGTTTAGCTGTAAAAGTAGGCCTAATAGTAAATTGTACTTTTCACAATAGTTAAAGTTAAGGAAATAATTCGTTTGATTATAATAAGTTAATTTTATATATTCAATAAATTTAGTAATTGTTTGGTATATCTTGTTGCTTATTTGTAAAACCCACATAGCGATTAATTATTTATAATTTAGGACAAATTAAAAAAACGTCACAGTATTCAGGAAAATGGACATAGATTTGAACATTTATTAACTTAAGAAGCCTCTATTAACAAACTGAAGGAACTTTAGGTATTATGGAATAAGTATGTTTCTTCTCTATTCCGTCCTGCTACATAGCCCAGACAATGTAAACTAAGTGCGATTTCCCATAATGCACCGTCTACACAGCAGCTTGTCGAAGTGAAAGACTATTTTTTTCATCTTTTGGACAGTTTTTTAAAATTATTTAATAATTCTAAGAAAATGCGTAGTTTTACTTATTAAATCCACATATTCTATAAAGTAGAAATGTGTGAATTTTTTTGAAAAAATTTTTTTATTATTATACCTAAAAACTAAACTAACATTAAAATGTTTTTATGATATTCTGATAATTTGGGAATGAAAGTGTTAACAACAGCCCCTGTAAGGTAGGTGGGAGGATCACCACAGTACGAGTATGGGTAGGCAGGTTGGTCAATACTCTTGATCAAGTATATGGAAATATAGTTCTATTGTTATGTCTATCGTATGCATTTCATATGATTTTCATAATTTAAGATTACTTTTAGCCATTCCAAGACCAGTGAGTCATTATAGAAAAGAACATTCTAATGTAAGCATGTTTTCAAATGCATATTTCTGTAAGAACCTATCATGAAACGTATATTATCTATTAAACACCGTACAGGTAAATCATCTTATGAAAAATCGCTCCGCTGTGTGCGCAGTGGACGACGTCGCCAATGCACATGCACTGGCACGTGACAGCTCAGTCATCCCCTGCAGTTTCTCGTAAAGTTCGCTAGCTGACAGAGTACTACGCGCGGTTCTAAAAACATTAGCTTTAACGCTTAGTGTCCCGAAATTTATTTTAGTTTTAATTTTTTAGTTTTGTAAATAAGTGTTTAGTGTCGTAATCGTTTAGTGTATATAGTTTCTGGAGCATAATGAATGTGCAGCTGGGTAGTAGTACTAGTAAATCAAATAAAAAAGACCTGTTATTCATAGTCATGCGCGAAGTATTATTTACAATGTTTATCGTTATTTAAAGAAGAAAAATGAAGATTTATCGGAGAAGTTGCCCTCAGAAGTGGCAGAAGCATGTGGAATATCCCATAGTTCTGCATATAAAATCGTCAAGGAAGCTGCCCAGTCACCCGGACAAGAAAAGAAGTTCGTAACGCCAAGGAAAAACAGACCTAAGAAAAGTCCAATAACGGGTTTGGACAATTTTGATTGTACATAATACAGTTTTTCTGTTGGTTAATTGATGGAAAGTTTTTATTCAACAAAATAATTCACCAAACTTTACCATTATCATTGAATAAATACCATATGCGATTATGTTGGGGCAGTCCAATGTGTTGTTCATTTCGTTGAAGGGCTAATTTACAGAGGAAGGGATTGGAATGTGGACTTTCACCGTTCTTCGACGGCTAGCCGCCCCTATTGTTTTGGAAGGTTATTGCTCCGTGTCACTGCACCACCATTGACAGCCGAAATACGCAGCCAGGCTAGTAGCGCGTTATTGTTGTCCGCTCTGCTCCTCACTCCCCACACCAAACACTACTCCTGCCACGCAACCTGCGCGAGGCGATTTTTGTTAAAGTGATTCTACTGTACATGGACAGTTCGAGAATTCTACAAACTTTTAAAGCGGTGCATTTTTTAAATCCAAAATTTATTTTTATTTTGAAATTGGTAAAAGAATTTAATTATGCCTCCCTATACTTTTATACTATTTGGAACAGGCTTAAAACTTGCTGCAAAATGACTCTTCTTTTATCTATCCAGCTTGATTCTGATAGGTCCTAAAGCAGATTTAAGTTTCGCAAACGGCATATTTAAGGGAGTTTTGTTTTTAAATTATTATGAGTTATAATTTTGAAACCAGTTGGGATATCAAATTGAATTTAATATTTTTCTTAGTCTATACAGGGTGTCCCGTAAGTAATCAGCCAAACTTCTGGAGGTCATTCCTTGTGTTAAAAAAAAAAAAATATATTATGTGTACAAATCTCACTCCATTATCCGACTATCTGTTTGTATATGTTTTTTACTAAAAACTTAATATCTCTAAAGTTATTTAAGATAAAACCATGAAAACTGGTAGGAATGTTGATTTTTATAGTGTTCATGTACTATTTAAATT
>JAQJVL010010036.1:5000-13832 GCA_035578905.1 Stictocephala bisonia | reverse complement strand
TTAATTAATAAATACACATCAATGCGTAAGAAGGATTTACATTCTTGCCTCATAGAATGTACTATTAAATATAAAGTACAAGCCTTATTGCACTCTTACCACCAGTCAGTACACTCTGTGGGCATAGTCAACAGGCACAATAGCTGTCACTGCATATGAATAATAACATGCCTGATAACAATTTATATTTTTGTTTAGGTTTTTAAGAAATGAAGGTAAATGACCTTGGCTTGATCAGCGCGCCACATGACATGTTTCCCACATAATATAACTAGGAACAAAACACATTATTGGTCAACAGGTTTAAGTAAACCCAGAACACTGATCTGAGTTTAAAGTCTAAACCAGGACGGATTCAGACTCTTTCAGAACTTATTATCTAATGAAGAATTCCCTTTAAAATCGTTCTTAATTGCAGGTAATTTTTTTTCGTTCATTTAGGTGCTCAAAAATACTTATGGATTATGAAACAGCTATCTAAGGATCTATTCAAGGCAACACTTTCTAAATTTACATAAACAGTATATCCGTGGCCATATCTATCATTAAGAATGAAAATGAATGTAATGTAAACGAGCCACTAAAAGGTCTAACAGTCAACAGAAGTATAAACACCCATTTCAGCTGAGCAATAAGGCAAATATTTACAGTTGTTTCTCACAGAAATTTAAGAAGCCTTGCTTACCTAAGCTTAAATCCATCTTGAAGGCACTTGGTGACCTCCTGCTTCAGCACTTTTGTGTCCAACTGGTTGTTAAGCCCTACACTACTATCACTGTCGCCTCCCAAACGATTGTCGTCTAGGCTGGTGCGATGACCCTTGCTGAGTGCTCGCTCATATCGACTAAGGCGCTCTGAGTTCCCTACTGGTGGGAGACCTTTGATACAGTCAGGGAACAACTGTTGATGGAGCTGCAGGTTAAAGTTGTGGCTGGGAGGCACACACCAGATCGTACCAGGTGGTACAGACGGAATACCAGTAACTGGATCTGGAAGATGAACACTTTATAAACATCACAATACATGGAAAGTATTTAAAAACCAGAAATAAGATCTTAAATAGCCCCCATCAAGAAAACTCATTGGTTGATTGAAACGTAGTAATATTTTTATGGCAAAGACAAAAGAAATATATATATCATCATTAGTAAAAATACATGTGGAGATCTTGAAATGACAAGTGTTTGAACTATAATGACATTATTGACCTATTTGATCAGTTCTAAATAACATGATTCATAATAATACTTACAACCCAGCCAAATTATGAACAAAAATGTATTATTAATGTCAACCATATTAAAAATATTTAAAAAGTGGAGTATAATCAAATAGTAAATGTTTAAAGCAATAAAACTTAACCCTAAATCTTCTCAATTTTAAATTCCAACCACTCTCAACAGACTGATATTTATGTTTAGTTATTTTTCACAAAATCATACAAAGTAGTAATATTCACTTATTATATACTATAGAAAAAGTTTTCTTCTTTAAGAATACAGTTTTTTAAGCTTGCTACAAAAATTTATAAATAATTGCAAGACAGCCAAACTGTGAAGATTTTCGTAAAATATAAACATGGTATGTACTGTGATATGCATTAAAATAATTACTTAGTAACTGTAAAAAGTAACTTAGGGTGTGCGAGTACTCGAGACTTTGAGTATTTGATCGAGTATTTTACTACTCGAACTTGGCTCGAAGCTCCTAAAACTACTCGAAGTTCGATCGAGTAGTTGTATTTCACGAAATATCGGATCTAATTTAGTTTTAAGAGTAAACAGTTTTATAAGTTATCAATAAAAAATGTTTGTGTTTTATTTTACCCTTAATCATACGTTATCAGTTTGGTATGCGTAATTATGAACTAAACAATATGCCTAAGAATAGGTAGTACACGACGACAGTCAAATGAACTAGTCGACGTAGTGAACGAGATCATTCATTATGATTTGAACTAGTTCAGTTCAAAGTGATCAACAGAACTGGGAAGGTAGCGATCACTGTAAATAGTAACGATCACACATGTCGGTTGTAACCTAACCTAAAATAGCGTGAATAAAACAGAAGTGCTGGTTAGTATCTTTATGACCCAAGAAAGGGGATGAGAGATCCGGTTCAAGATGCTGAAAAAGATATGTTACCAATACAAATCTAATGGTCTGTGCACCGTGGATATTCTGCATATTTTTACGTTCATATCAATAATACCATTCAATCAAAAGGGTCCTGAGAACGGGTCACTTTACATGCCAAGAATCAATCTTCCCATCTTTTCTAGTTGAAAGTTCATCTCGGTTATAGTATACGTACTGTTACTGCAAAGTTAACAAAGGATTTTCAGAAAGAAAAGTCTAAAATAGAGGAGAAATTAATTATCTTTCACCAAAACACTGATAGAATCAGTAACAAAGTAGATAGACTAAATCATCTTTTACAGTCAATTAAACCAGATCTTATAGTGATAACAGAACATGGCCAAGATGATGAAGAGATTCGTGACACACGATTACAAAATTACAACTTAATATCCTCGTTCAGCAGAGAAAATATCTTGAAAGGAGGAGTAGCGATTTTCAAACACAGTGACTTAGAAATTGAAATTGACGACCTAGATGTGGCAAAATTTAGCGTGCCATTGGTGTGTGAAATTTCAGGAGTTAAAATTAAAATTGGAAAGAAAAAATATCTCTATGTCTTGGGGATATACATGTTACCTAACCTGACCATAGAATTAATGACTCAAGCTTTTCAAGTATTAACAAATGCTCTTTTAACCTTTCCTCATGAACAAAACATAACAATTTTAATAGGTGACACCAATATTGATGACTTGATTTTAACTTCAGATAGAACAAGGTTCACTGAGTTTTTAACATCTTATGACATTAAGCGATTGCTACTACCTCCGACAAGAATAACAAAAGATACCTCAACCTCTATTGATGCTGTCTGCATAAACTATAACAATCTTGAAGATATTGAGGTTGAAGTCCTAAAGACAGGCATATCAGACCACACTGTCAGCTTTGTCAGCTAAAGCTTACGGAGAAGGTTAAGTTAAAATTAAAAACAACTACTGTAAGACGACACTTTAACAAAAACAACTTAGCGGAGTTTAAAACACTTCTTGCTGCAGAGTCATGGGAGTGTGTGCTTGCATGTGAGGAAGTGGAGGAAGCATATAATCATTTTATACTTAAAGTAACAGCAGCTCTGGACCTTACCTGCCCAAACAAAAAATCACGAAACAATAAAAACCGCAAGAAAGCAGTCTTCTGCGATAAAGAGGCAAGAAATCTTAAAATTAGTTTCCTAGAAGCCGAAGAGAAGTATAAAATCAGTGGGCAGGAGGAAGACAAGCAACAAGCAGCCATTCAAAAGAAAACATATGACTTAAAACTAAAATCATTGAGAAAAAGGCATAACACTGAATATATCAATAATTCGGAAAACAAACCCAAGGCAATATGGGACACAATAAATTCTGAAAGGCGAAGAACTAAGCAACAGGATTCTGGCATGCATAACCTCAAGATAGACGGTCAAATAGTAACAGACCCTACTGCGGTGGCCAACCATTTTAATGAATATTTTTCCACTGCTGCTGAAAACATGCTTAGTAAAAAAAGTCAAACCACAGTGAACTCAGCTCAAACCTTATCAGACATCCAAGTCCCATTAACTTGTTTTTCCATGACCTCTACAAATGAGATTCGTAAAATTATAAATAGCTTAAAACCAAAATCATCTGCGGGTCTGGACGAAATGTCATCAAATATTGTAAAATACTGTTGTGAGGAATTTATTGTCCCCTTGCAACATATCATCAACCTTTCTTTTCAAAGTGGTGAATTCCCCACAAAATTAAAAATATCTAAAATACATCCACTGCACAAAAAGGGAAGCAAAAATGAAGTCGAAAATTTTAGACCCATCTCCCTCATTTCAACTTTTTCGAAGATTCTAGAAAAACTTGCTCTTTTCCGATTATTTAACCATCTGGATAACAACCATCTACTCACAAACCATCAGCATGGATTTCTACAAAAAAGATCCACCGTGACAGCAATTGTGGAGTTGGTTGAACACATTACCGATAATCTTGAGGGCAAAGAGAGCACTGTCAGCATTTTTCTTGATTTGAGTAAAGCTTTTGACAGCCTGAGTCATGGACTGATCCTAGACAAACTCCATAACCTTGGAATTCAGAACACTGCTTTAAAATGGTTCTCCAACTACATTCAAGGCAGAAATCAGCTGGTTGAGATAAGCCAGAGTATAAATGGACAAAAAACAAAGATAAGATCAGGCCTTCAACCTATAAGAAGAGGTGTTCCACAAGGATCAGTTCTTGGACCAGTTCTTTTCATTTTATTCACAAATGACCTACCATCTTACCTGGATCCCTACAGTTACACAATAATGTACGCAGATGACTCAGTTCTTTTAACTTCAAGCAAATCATTCGAAACTCTGGAAATCAACTCGTTTATTGCCTTAAATCTAGCTACTCAATACTGTGAAAATAATGATCTAGTTTTTAATCAGACAAAAACAAAGCACTTGATCTTTGGAAACAGACAGTACAATACAAGTATTTTTCCTCAATTACAATTAGCTTCTTCAACAAAGTACCTTGGCGTCACCATTGATGACAAACTATCGTGGAAGAGTCACATAGATGTCCTTTGTTCCAAACTCAGCAGTACTTTATTTGCTCTTAGAAGAATAAAAGCTGTCTGTACCCCTGAAGCAGTGACTATTGCTTACCATTCCTTATTTGAAAGCCACATCCGATATGCCATTGTAGCATGGGGCGGCTCCTCACATAGCAACCTGGAGCGTGTGTTAATTGTCCAGAAAAAGGCACTAAGGATTATGACTGGAGTAGACTGGTGTACAAGCTGTAGACCAATTTTTAGAGAACTCCGCCTCTTAACAGTCACCAACCTCTACATTCTGGAAACAATCCTTTTCACAATCAACAAGAATTTAACAAGAAACATGGACCTACATGGATACTCAACCAGGAATGGCAACAATTTCAGTCTACCCTTACACCGATTGTCCCTCTTTGAAAAGAAACCTTCCTACGCAGGCGCCAAGCTGTTTAACAACCTGCCACCAGAACTCAAAACTCAAGCTGACCTCGAAGGTGTAAAGAAACACCTGACGAAGTGGCTCCAAGAAAGACCTTTTTACACCATTCAAGAATTTTTGGACTGGCAAAACCTTTAGGATTGACATTGTAACCTGATGTTAAATTTCTGACGCCTTTTCATGTCTCTAAGATGTTGAAATAAAGTTCTCTCTCTCTCTCTCTCTCTCTCTCTCTCTCTCTCTCTCTATCTCTATCTCTATCTCTATCTCTATCTCTCTCTCTATCTCTATCTCTATCTCTATCTCTATCTCTATCTCTATCTCTATCTCTATCTCTATCTCTATCTCTATCTCTATCTCTATCTCTATCTCTATCTCTATCTCTATCTCTATCTCTATCTCTATCTCTATCTCTATCTCTATCTCTATCTCTATCTCTATCTCTATCTCTATCTCTATCTCTATCTCTATCTCTATCTCTATCTCTATCTCTATCTCTATCTCTATCTCTATCTCTATCTCTATCTCTATCTCTATCTCTATCTCTATCTCTATCTCTATCTCTATCTCTATCTCTATCTCTATCTCTATCTCTATCTCTATCTCTATCTCTATCTCTATCTCTATCTCTATCTCTATCTCTATCTCTATCTCTATCTCTATCTCTATCTCTATCTCTATCTCTATCTCTATCTCTATCTCTATCTCTATCTCTATCTCTATCTCTATCTCTATCTCTATCTCTATCTCTATCTCTATCTCTATCTCTATCTCTATCTCTATCTCTATCTCTATCTCTATCTCTATCTCTATCTCTATCTCTATCTCTATCTCTATCTCTATCTCTATCTCTATCTCTATCTCTATCTCTATCTCTATCTCTATCTCTATCTCTATCTCTATCTCTATCTCTATCTCTATCTCTATCTCTATCTCTATCTCTATCTCTATCTCTATCTCTATCTCTATCTCTATCTCTATCTCTATCTCTATCTCTATCTCTATCTCTATCTCTATCTCTATCTCTATCTCTATCTCTATCTCTATCTCTATCTCTATCTCTATCTCTATCTCTATCTCTATCTCTATCTCTATCTCTATCTCTATCTCTATCTCTATCTCTATCTCTATCTCTATCTCTATCTCTATCTCTATCTCTATCTCTATCTCTATCTCTATCTCTATCTCTATCTCTATCTCTATCTCTATCTCTATCTCTATCTCTATCTCTATCTCTATCTCTATCTCTATCTCTATCTCTATCTCTATCTCTATCTCTATCTCTATCTCTATCTCTATCTCTATCTCTATCTCTATCTCTATCTCTATCTCTATCTCTATCTCTATCTCTATCTCTATCTCTATCTCTATCTCTATCTCTATCTCTATCTCTATCTCTATCTCTATCTCTATCTCTATCTCTATCTCTATCTCTATCTCTATCTCTATCTCTATCTCTATCTCTATCTCTATCTCTATCTCTATCTCTATCTCTATCTCTATCTCTATCTCTATCTCTATCTCTATCTCTATCTCTATCTCTATCTCTATCTCTATCTCTATCTCTATCTCTATCTCTATCTCTATCTCTATCTCTATCTCTATCTCTATCTCTATCTCTATCTCTATCTCTATCTCTATCTCTATCTCTATCTCTATCTCTATCTCTATCTCTATCTCTATCTCTATCTCTATCTCTATCTCTATCTCTATCTCTATCTCTATCTCTATCTCTATCTCTATCTCTATCTCTATCTCTATCTCTATCTCTATCTCTATCTCTATCTCTATCTCTATCTCTATCTCTATCTCTATCTCTATCTCTATCTCTATCTCTATCTCTATCTCTATCTCTATCTCTATCTCTATCTCTATCTCTATCTCTATCTCTATCTCTATCTCTATCTCTATCTCTATCTCTATCTCTATCTCTATCTCTATCTCTATCTCTATCTCTATCTCTATCTCTATCTCTATCTCTATCTCTATCTCTATCTCTATCTCTATCTCTATCTCTATCTCTATCTCTATCTCTATCTCTATCTCTATCTCTATCTCTATCTCTATCTCTATCTCTATCTCTATCTCTATCTCTATCTCTATCTCTATCTCTATCTCTATCTCTATCTCTATCTCTATCTCTATCTCTATCTCTATCTCTATCTCTATCTCTATCTCTATCTCTATCTCTATCTCTATCTCTATCTCTATCTCTATCTCTATCTCTATCTCTATCTCTATCTCTATCTCTATCTCTATCTCTATCTCTATCTCTATCTCTATCTCTATCTCTATCTCTATCTCTATCTCTATCTCTATCTCTATCTCTATCTCTATCTCTATCTCTATCTCTATCTCTATCTCTATCTCTATCTCTATCTCTATCTCTATCTCTATCTCTATCTCTATCTCTATCTCTATCTCTATCTCTATCTCTATCTCTATCTCTATCTCTATCTCTATCTCTATCTCTATCTCTATCTCTATCTCTATCTCTATCTCTATCTCTATCTCTATCTCTATCTCTATCTCTATCTCTATCTCTATCTCTATCTCTATCTCTATCTCTATCTCTATCTCTATCTCTATCTCTATCTCTATCTCTATCTCTATCTCTATCTCTATCTCTATCTCTATCTCTATCTCTATCTCTATCTCTATCTCTATCTCTATCTCTATCTCTATCTCTATCTCTATCTCTATCTCTATCTCTATCTCTATCTCTATCTCTATCTCTATCTCTATCTCTATCTCTATCTCTATCTCTATCTCTATCTCTATCTCTATCTCTATCTCTATCTCTATCTCTATCTCTATCTCTATCTCTATCTCTATCTCTATCTCTATCTCTATCTCTATCTCTATCTCTATCTCTATCTCTATCTCTATCTCTATCTCTATCTCTATCTCTATCTCTATCTCTATCTCTATCTCTATCTCTATCTCTATCTCTATCTCTATCTCTATCTCTATCTCTATCTCTATCTCTATCTCTATCTCTATCTCTATCTCTATCTCTATCTCTATCTCTATCTCTATCTCTATCTCTATCTCTATCTCTATCTCTATCTCTATCTCTATCTCTATCTCTATCTCTATCTCTATCTCTATCTCTATCTCTATCTCTATCTCTATCTCTATCTCTATCTCTATCTCTATCTCTATCTCTATCTCTATCTCTATCTCTATCTCTATCTCTATCTCTATCTCTATCTCTATCTCTATCTCTATCTCTATCTCTATCTCTATCTCTATCTCTATCTCTATCTCTATCTCTATCTCTATCTCTATCTCTATCTCTATCTCTATCTCTATCTCTATCTCTATCTCTATCTCTATCTCTATCTCTATCTCTATCTCTATCTCTATCTCTATCTCTATCTCTATCTCTATCTCTATCTCTATCTCTATCTCTATCTCTATCTCTATCTCTATCTCTATCTCTATCTCTATCTCTATCTCTATCTCTATCTCTATCTCTATCTCTATCTCTATCTCTATCTCTATCTCTATCTCTATCTCTATCTCTATCTCTATCTCTATCTCTATCTCTATCTCTATCTCTATCTCTATCTCTATCTCTATCTCTATCTCTATCTCTATCTCTATCTCTATCTCTATCTCTATCTCTATCTCTATCTCTATCTCTATCTCTATCTCTATCTCTATCTCTATCTCTATCTCTATCTCTATCTCTATCTCTATCTCTATCTCTATCTCTATCTCTAT
>JAQJVL010010035.1:0-13821 GCA_035578905.1 Stictocephala bisonia | reverse complement strand
GGTGGAGATAATAAAGATTCTTGTGAAAGTACTGAGTAATATGAGGTTTCAACCCTATTGCACATTGTTAACCTCGTTCTGGTTCTTGTTGAAGACCTTGACGGTCTGGAAGTGGATGTTCTGAGCCTGCTGGAAGTTGGCTTCGCGTGTGACACGGTCGAAGGGGAAACCTTGAGCCCTGTTGTCTTGAGGCTGTTCCTGTTGGTTCTGGGACTGAGAGTTACCCTGGTAAGAGTTAACAGCCACAGCCAGCACGTACTCCTGGCCGTTCTGAGAGCCCTTGGGCAGGATCAGGTTCTGGGGGAAGGTAGCCTGCTGCTGATTAGCGTTCTGCAAACAAAAAGAGTAAACGTTTAATTAAGTTTGAAATATAAGTAGTTGGCATACAATATTTAAGTAACGTTTTTGTAAAATAAATCACATAAAAAATTATTATCTTTCATATGGTGTGACATGTGTAAATATCGTTAAGAGTCCAGGGTTTATTATTAATTAAAATATTGCAAATTGAACTGGCTCATGCCTATCTAATCTATAAAGTTACACTATTAACTATAGCTTTTTATTAACATTTTTTTTATTAAAAAAAAGTTTTTTATTAAAATCTATAGCTTTCTTATTAAGATGCCGATCGTCAAGATATGGGCTAATATGAATTTCGAATGAGTGTGATGAGCGAATATAGTCATTGTTACTAACTAAGGCCGACTATACCTAAGAGTGTGTGTCATTAATTTGTAGCCCAATGAGAAATGAACAGCCGCCCATACACGAACAGTGGTATTGACCCACCCGCCTGCCCATACACGTACAGTAGTATTGACCCTCCCACCCACCCATACACGAACATTGGTATTGATCCACCCGCCCACCCATACACGTACAGTGGTAACAATCTTAATACAATACAAAAATTAAGATTGTATTAAGCAATCTTCATTATACTATTAAAAATTTGTACAATAAAAATTATACTATCAACAATCTTATAATTGTAAACTGTTTTGATCACAAAGGATGTATTTACATGATAAACATATTTATATTCATTAGGTTGTATAACTAACCTGGTAGAAAGCTTGACCGCTCTGAGCCTGGCTGAACAGCTGACGAGTGCTGGGCTGTTGCTGAACGAACCTGGTAGACTGCTGAGAGCTACGTTGGATCTGGTTTTGACCGTTCTTCACTAAAAATATATTTACAAAACTGTTAACTATGTAAAAGTAACTCATATTATATACTAATATGGCATACTTTCGTGATATTATTTTTTTCAAAGTCATGAGGCAATTAATAAATATATAACACTGTGTTTGGTACTTCAAACAAAACAGCAAACCTTTTTTATATCTTAATACAAATCTTGACTATAAATGGATTAAAAATGCTTACGGTTGGTGGTGAATCGGTCAATCTCGACGAAGTTCTGTCTGGCCTGTTCAAGACTGTTACGTTGTCCCTGGGCGTTGTACTTGGGGCCGATGAAGACACGGACGATGGCGTTGGTCTCCTTGTCACTGTCAACTTGAATCTGGTAGTTGAAGGGCTTGTTGTTGAGCTGTTGTTGCTGAGCCTTGTATTGGTAGTTCTGGGCCTGCTCGCCTTGTTTGTAGTTGATGGCGTTGTACAGGTCAACTTCGGTGTTGTCAAAGAAGGTGACGAGCTTGTCGGTCTTGACGTTCTGTACCTTGACTCCCTGGAAGTTCAGCTGGTCCTGGTTGTAGGGCTTCTGCTGGTTCTTGAAGTTCTGGAAGTAGTTGACGACACGGGAGACGCACTGGTAGAAGGCGGGATCCCTGGGGGCGGTGTTGTCGTTCTCCACAGCGGAGGGAGCGTTCTGAAATAAAAATTCAACAATAATTATAATGATCACTCTAATTATTTTCCCTGTTCACAATTAAAAAATTGCTAATATCAATGTACATAAATGAGTATACTGGCGTAATGTATTTATATTTATATAATAAATAAAGAATTGTCCTATTATAGTTTCCTTTACTATTTATTAAAACAAAACTGTATAAATTCGTATGTTGTGCAAAATGTCACAGTAGCCATTTAAATTGAAACAAATACACCAAATTAAAATATATTATAAACATTTTAAAATAATTTAATTTTAAAATACTACAGTTCTAGTTAGTAGGTCTGAAATTGAGATATAAATTGTATTATAAGTATATATTATTGTAAAGTTATTAACTAGTAAAATAGAATTTAATTTAATTTTAGGAAATATTATTTGATTAATCATTTTAATAGACAATTATAGCTTACGTTGTTCTGGTTCTCAGGGTCAACCACGCTTCCAACCACTCGGCGGCACTGCTCGAAGTAACCATACTGTCCATTGTTGGCTCCATAGTATTGGTTGTTGACTGAGTCCTGGTTGTTCTGGACAATGTTGCCCAACACCTGCACTCCGTTATCAGCGTTCAGTTGGACCTTGGAGCCGTCGGCCTATCGGAAGATATATACAATGAAATGATGTTTTTCGTAACTAGGTATGCAAACCTTGTCTTTAATGTGCAGGATTTTATTTATTTATTTTTTTTTTTAATGACGGTGTGGTAAGTTTAATTATATCAGATAAAGGAACATTTGGTAATGAGTACACAGATTTACACTTACAGCATTGGCTTGCTGGCTGTCCACGGCATCAGCGATGCGCTGGTCTATCTTCTGGAACTGCTGGTTAGCGTTGGCATTTGCGTTGTTGGCGTTGTAGTTGTTAGGGCGAGCGGGCACAGCCTGGCCGTTGGCGTACTGGAGTTGAGGGTTGTATCCTTCCTGTTACAAAAAAATATAATGATAGTATATGTGAGTTAAATTAATCAGTGTAATCAAGAACCTGAAATATTAGTCATTTGTTTATTTAAAAAGGCACAAAAGTTAATCAAAATGCATTGTTACCTGGATGTTGTTGTTGGACTGGAAGGGGGTCACAGCGGGCAGGCCGTTGGAGTACCTCTCCAAGTTGTAGCGAGCCAGAGTCTGCTGCAGGTAGTAGTAGAAGTTCTCACCGTTGTTCTGGTTTCCGTTCTGTTGCTGTTGTTGTTGATACTTCTCTCCACTGAACCAGGATGGGTTCTTCAGCTGCTCGTAGGCGAATTGCTGGTTAAAGTTGACGTCCTCAGTGAAGTAGCTGACGGTGTTCTCGTTGTTGAACTGTTTTCGGTACTGGTTGGCCTGGTTCTCACGGTCGTATTGGTTCTCAGCCTGGCTGTTGAAGGGGTAGTCTTGACCCTCCTGCTGTTGTTGTTGTTGCTCCTGTTGGTAGTTGTAGTAGAAGTTGTTGGTATTGTTGGATTGCACGAAAGCCTGAAAATTTTAACATGTCATCCATTTGGTTGAAACTTTTGATCTGAATGACTATCAGTTCTCCCCAATATATTCATTACCCCGTTTATTTTGTTGTATCTAACCTATTATGTTGTTATTGTATATTATCATCATTATTAACATTGATTTACAATTATGTTTTTGTTGATTTTATTGGTAGAATATGACATAAACCCAAAAAATGTAAGAAATACAAGTAATTTTGAAAAAGAAATTACTTAATAAATTATGATATTAATTTATTAGGTAATCAGAGATATGATTCTTTTATATTTGACTTACTTCCTTCTGTCCTTGTTGCTTGTTGTTCTGGGCCTGCTGGATAGCCTGAGCATTGACGTACAGGTTGGGGAAGACCTCAGACTGAGGAGGCAGGGCAATGCCTTGGGTGTCAGGACGGTTCAGGATGGCTACACTGAGAGCGTAGGCAAACTGACCCTCGTTGACGTTGTTGCGGGCCCAGGAAGCAGCCTGTCACAGATAAAACAGTTTAGTATTCTAGTTAAAGGACTACGTATTGAACAGTATATTAGTTTTGTGATCATATATTGTTATCTATTTTTTACTTAATGCACACTCCATTTCAAAAATTAGTGCAGTAAGGTAGACCCACCTGGTAGAAGGTGTTGTAGTCCTTGGCGAAGTAGAAGAGATCAAACAGCTGGATGGCCTGTTGTTGGTGGTTGGGGTTGTAGTAGTTGAAGACCTGTCCACGGGGGAGGAAGCCCTGCTGGTATGCGTTCTGGAACTGCTTCACAGCATTGGGGTTCTGTGGACAAGCAATCCGCTTGATACAAAAGTAGCAGTAATGCTATGGAATTTACATGTCATACGAACCTGTTTTTATAACGTTTATTATCATACGTTAAATATATATAAAACAAAAGTACAGCTGAATTGAATTTTAAGAAAAAGTTTGAACAAATTTAAGTTGGTGTAAAACACATACTATAGTTACTTAAAAAGAAGTCATAAATTTTATTACAATGGTGTGTACATAATATATGTCAAATTATGAAATTTAATATCTTTGTGTACAAATGTGATAAGATCAGCTATTTATATTATTATTTTCAAATGTCATATTATGTAATCAAATAGCCATTCTTTAAACATAAGTGAAATACTGAGAAATAACTAAAGCAGTTGATTTCAAATTTGAAATGTAATTAATTATTTGGATTTAATTAGATAATTCACTATTGCTATTGTAATATTTTTAGTTTATGCAAATCGACGTTCAAATCCATTAAGGTTAAATGGGAAATATTAAAATACATGGTTTTTTCATTTGGTATTAATTTTTTAGCAGTATTTACAGTGAAGTGAAATAGGAAGAAATATTTGCCTTGCGAATCCTCTAAATATGAGATCTACTGAGAAAATTACTTACGTTTGAGTTTTGTTGTTGTTGCTGGAAGTTGAAGTTGCTGGCTTGTTGTTGCTGTTGTTGGTCATAGCTGGGCTGTTGCAAGTTGACAAACAACTGCAACAGGTTTTGCTGCTTTTGCAGGAACTGCTGGTCAGCTGAAAATACAAAATATGATACTGAAAATTCAAGAAGATTTGTAAGATACATATTTTTAATATAACAGTGATAGGGAATAAATACATAATTATTATTAATTATTAGATTTGACAGATTCCGTTAACTTATATTTTTAACCTCTTCTTAATTATAATATCTTCATCATAGTTGCTAAAACATTACATTAGTTATAAGTAAATAATTTTACATCAGTTTTCATATTAAGTAACAATTTTGTTTGCTTATTTGTAGTTTTAATAAGTTCTCAAAAATATCGTTACGATTTTCACAAACTAATATGAAAATAAATTTTTTTTTATTTTTGTGCAAACAATTGTTACAACGATCAGTTTATGGTTGATGTTCTCTCACGCAAGTCCATGTTAGAAACATACATCAGACATTATGTATTTATTATCAAATATGTAGCATAAAACCATAAAACAAACCTGAGATCACTGTTTAATTCTCTCTCTCATATTTATTAACAAACAAACAAATATTATTGGTGGCTAGTTTATTACAAAAAATGATGAATATTTTAAAGTTAATATTCTCTCTCTGAGTCTACTAGTATAAGTAAAATTTTAAAATTACTTCTACTATTCAAACATAATACGTGATTCCTAATTGGGTATTCCCAAATATTAAGCTTTTACTCCATAGTAAATTAATAAGACTAAATGTATGTTAACGTTTTGACAATCTCAAAATATATTAGATCAATTTTTCCAATGTTGTACGTATATAATACCCCATTCGATATGCCCCTTCTTAAACATTAAAATTCCAAATAAATACATTTCTTTTTACCCAAAAACCTCAAAGATTTAACCAATTTCAAAATGTATATTCTCTATGTTAATTTAAAAAATATAGAGTACTACTAATTTTATGACTGTAAGCTCAGAAACACAATTTCTTTTTGGATCACTATTCTTGTAATGTATCAGAAAGAAATGTACTCTCTAACAAATTCTATACTTATTCATAATAAAAATACATACATTTATACCCTTCAGGTGATATAAACTTGAATCACTAACCTTTTATGTTGCACACCTATTATACTGCCAACCTATTATATTGCTAACCTATTATATTGCTAACCTATTATATCGCTAACCTATTATATTGCTAACCTATTATATTGCTAACCTATTATATCGCTAACCTATTATATTGCTAACCTATTATATCAATGTTATCACCTATTATATTGCAAACCTATTATATTGCTAACCTATTATATCGCTAACCTATTATATTGCTAACCTATTATATTGCTAACCTATTATATTGCTAACCTATTATATTGCTAACCTATTATATCGCTAACCTATTATATCGCTAACCTATTATATTGCTAACTTATTATATTGCTAACCTATTATATTGCTAACCTATTATATTGCCAACCTATTATATTGCCAACCTATTACATTGCTAACCCATTATATTGCTAACCTATTATATCGCTAACCTATTATATTGCTAACATACTTTATTGCTAACCTATTAACAATATTACGATAGTATTAGTCCCAAGTTAAAACATTGTAAAAATTAAACTATGATGCTTGATTTTAATTTAGCACTTATTTTACAGCTGCAGAAATATTCGAAGATAAATAATGGTATATTTTTGCAGTATGAGAAAAGAAAATGATATGTGAACAAACATATAGGAAGACATATATTATATATTACGAACCCCCTTAAACCACAAAATGATCCAACTCATTTACCAATAAATGTGTAATCACATTACCTAATACCAGTAATCGGTGATTTATCAGTTTTAACAATTATCTGCTGTCGATAATCTATCACTTACCTTGTGGATTATTGTTGTTGCCTTGGGAGGCAGCGACAACGAGGCCGAGACCACACAGAAGCAGGGCTGATACCTTCATGATGAACAGTGCTCTTCGCTTGGTAGTGAGGCCTTATATACTGCAGCAGCTGACCCGCCCCGCTGATAGCCGCTGACCTCCGCACGCCAGACAGCTGATGCCATGAAAAGAATATATTACTATGACAATTACTGAACCTAAATTTTAAGTTAAGATTATTATTACTATAAAGCTATGAATAAATATTATTCACTTACAAAATTGTTCTCTGTGTAATGATTCGTATTCATAAATTGAAACGGAAATGGAAGTGGGAACGAAGAGGGAAGATTTTTCTGTCATCATCCATATTGCATATTTATTACCATATTATGATATATTGCTTGGTATGGAAAGTTGCATCGATTGACCATGACAGGCAAGTGACGTACTAAATCATTATGATATTGTAATAGTTTACCCATATCAATTCAAATTTATAATTTAACTAGCAGCAAAACCCGGCGTTGCTCGGGTTAAAATACATCGCATGCTTAATGGTATAAGAAATATTTAAAGATCTATTTTCTAAAGTAGATATTATAGAGTTTTATCTTAGATAATAAGACACTTATTCGATCATTTAACATATGGTGAGTGTATAAAATTAATTAACCAATTAATGAATCGAAATAATTATAAGTTTAAATAAGAAGTACTTTAGTTAATGTTAAATTTATAATTTATTTATACAATTATTTACATATTATATTATACATCTTACAATAGTCAAACACATATACATATTATTATGTATTTACACTTTTTATTTTAAATATATTTTTTTATTGATTTCTTTTTATAGTACTTGTTTATAAACTACATTTATGGTTTTATTGTCCGGACTGTAAATGAATAAATTTCGAGGTGATCCTACTCGTGAGCATGCGACGTATAATTGTCCGTGTGCAAAGCATGGTTCCTTTAAGTCAACACCACAGTATTTAAATATTTGACCCTGTGCTTTGTTGATAGTCATGCTGTAAGCCAACTTTACCGGAAATTGTAAGCGTTTAAAAGTGAAGGGCAATGCATTTGATATTAAAGGTATCCGTGGTATAAACACTATCTGTCCTTTTTCTTTACCAGTCATTATACTGGCTTCAATTATGTTCGCTTGTAGCCGTTTAATGCAGAGTCTCATACCATTACACAGTTTTGGCGAGTTCAGATATCGTAATAAAATAATTGGTGAACCAACTTTAAACTTAAGACAGTGTAATGGCATTCTTGGTGGATTTAATGAATTTTAAAATTCAGTAGGGAAATTAACGCTTTCTTGTTCGTCAATCATTGTATCAATTGACGTGTACATTTTCTCTTCTCCCGGAATCATTTTCTGGATGATGTTGTTGATGCCGTTGACAATGTCGTTCTTCGTGGCTAGAATAATTCGTTCACGTAACCATTCTGAGTTGGTATAGTTCTCAGCAATACTTGGATATACTTCATTGATAAGTTTTTCCGGTGTTTCAACAACATTACATAATTCATTAGTTAATGTGATTTGGCCAGTATTTTCGTCTATTGGATAGGTGCCCTCTCCTATTTGTAAAAGTTTTTCAGAAAATTCTTGCGCGTTTTCATCTTCTAAAATTCATGCTCTCATATTTGTTGTTAATTTAATTATTTTTACGTGTTCCCATATCATCGACTTTTTTAAGCAAGCGTTAATTTCATCCACTGGAGTTGATTTTGGGATAACAGGTAGCGTTTGACGAAAATCGCCTGATAGTATTAACAATACGCCTCCCATTATATTCGTGCGTGAAGTGTTCTATTGAGTGCTTCTAGTGATTTTTTATAGGCCATTGTGCTTTCATCCCATATAATGGCTTTGCACTGTTTCAATATTTGTCCACGTGGTGATGATTTTGTAATGTCACATACGGGGAGTTCAAGGTCAGCTACATTTAATGGTAATTTTAAACCAGAATGTGCTGTTCGTCCACCATCCATAAGTGTGGCCGCTATCCCAGATGATACTAGAGTGAGAGCAATTTCTTTATTTGCACGAATTTCGGCTAGGATTAAATTTATCAAAAATGTTTTCCCGGTGCCACCAGGTGCGTCTAAAAATATTATACCACCTTGCTGCTTTTTATAATAATCCATTATTATATCATATGCTTGTTTTTGACTCTCAATTAATAACGAGTTGTTGTGTTGAATGTAAAGCTTCAATTCATCGGAGTTATAATTTGTTTCTCTTAAAAATTCACTGTTCATAACATCCAAATGACTTCGTTTAGGAGATTGAACACCTAATTGCATCAACGTTTGGTTAGAAATTGCTAAACATTTATCTTCTATCAATATCAAAGCTTTATTAAAAATGTCTTCGTTGAAAATAATTTCTAAGTCCGAGTTTTGTTGTCGTAATTCAGCTAAGATGTCATCGCTCCTATATTCTCGATATTTCAGCCATAGTCGATTTGGATTAGAAGAATTACATGTAGTTAAAATGATTGCGAATAGCTCACGAATTTGATTTGCCGTTGCCGTTTGGGCTGCTTCATTCATAGCTAGGTCCCAATGATTATCGTTTTCAAGTAGACCCAATCTTTGACATGCTTCGCGATATGTATCACAAATGTAACCATTGACAGTTCTTAAGTCTTCAAAACACGTTGGGCCACGAATAGTGTGAAGTAATAAACGTAAATAGAAACATTCAGCGTTTTTTGGATGCACTGTGTAGACTCGTCCTATTGTGTTACTCTTGAACACTCCATCGTGTCCTTCGACTGGCATTCCTCGTTTTCGGGGATTAAATTGTTTACTTGTTGTATTCCATGTATAATAGCTGGGTACTTCTAAGTAAAATAAAGTCTTAGCAAATGGGTCGTTCTGGCATAGTTCAAAAAACGCTGTTAAAGTTGTTCGTGGAAGTTCCGTTGCAAATTTTCTGCTGTTTCTGTTGTGAAAAACACACGTTGTCCATTTTCTAGATGGACGGAAAAATGGACAACCGGCGGATCGATTCGTTGGTGTTAATGTAACGACCCATTTGATACTGTACTATTTCATCATGCTGATTTTCTTTGGTTACCGTAAAGACTTTGTGTGTATTAATATCACTGCCTTTATTAATATATTTGCATACATATTTTATCGATTTGACGGAACTGCAGTATTCAACATTGATATGGGCATTAAACATTTTTGATAGAAGTGGATTATATGGTACTACCCATTGATTGTTAATTTGAATTTCTTCATGACCTCGTATCTTAATTTTAGCCGTAAATCCACCATGTTCTGGTGATCGACGTCTATATTTAGGATATCCGTCTTCACCTGTAACTGTTTCGTTCAAAAATGGATCTAGAATATTCAAACAGTTCAGTCGTTTTCGGCTATCGAAATTACTTAACTTTCTTTAATTACTGTTCACTCGTACTTTGAATGATCTTTACTCGACTAAGAACACGGTAAAACTGACGAAAAGTCACTGGATTTCTGTTTTTGGAACTTTCTAGACCATTTCGGATCGATTTTATCTGTTGCACACATTCGGGAACTTTTTAGATCATTCCAGAAATTTTTATAACTTTCTAGATCATTCCAGAAATTTTTGGAACTTTCTAGACCATTTCGGATCGATTTTATTCGTTGCACATATTCGGTAACTTTTTAGATCATTCCAGAAATTTTTAGAACTTTCTAGATCATTCCAGAAATTGCTGGAACTTGCTAGACCATTCTAGATTGACTACGTCAGTTTCACAGATTCGGGAATTTTCTAGATCATTCCAGAAATTGCTGGAACTTGCTAGAACATTCTAGATTGACTACGTCAGTTTCACACATTCGGGAACTTTTTAGATCATTCCAGAAATGTTCAGAACTTTACAGAAGTTCATATGAGTCAGAGAAGTACAGATATATATATTTTTACATTTTTGCCACCCACAACCACCCACCCCGACCAAACTCCCTTACTTTCTGCCAGAGGCCAAGGGGTATTTACCATCGCAACGGGAGGTTGATCGGAGATACGGATTATAAAGAAAACTAAGAATTTATGTACGCACATTAGCATTTTATATAATATATTTAGATATATTAATTTCCAAAATAAATAATTGACTCACTAAATTATTAATTAATTGTTATAATTTCACTTACAAATTAATTATTATTGGGGTTCTATGCGATTTGAACAAATGCCAGTTATCGCAGCTTTTCGATATAAGCCTACAAATTAAAATGTATTATTTTACTAAAATCATTTGTTCGACAATGGAGGATAACTACCCTCTAGTGGAAGTTTCAATGCATTTTTAATATGTGGATTCTAATAGTTGACACTGATTTATGAAAATATTATAACTTTCGCAAATACTATATTTTTATTATAATATTATATTTATATTATATTATAATATAATATTTATGTTTATATTATATTAATAATATATTATATTTATTAATAAATAATAAATTAACAAATAAATATTATATTTATGAAACTACTTAATATGAGATAGTAAACAGGTGGATGAGTCACAGAATCACATATGGACGCGGTTATGTTGGTAAAGGATAATCCTCCCTAATAAATAAATAATAACTGTACAGAATATTCTTGTTTCTACAGAAGCAGCTATGAAACTTGAAAATCGGGCTATTCGATTGTTACTGGATTCCCAAAGCTACCAAAGATAAATTATTATTTGTTTTATGTTAACGTTTCCTATTTCTATTCTACTAGCTCTCTATATGACATATACAAGAGCTATTACATGTTTGCTTATAATCGATATTAAATATTTCTAATTATCTAACAGAAGCTCTATATTCACATTTTAAAAATGTATGGCACTAACATTTCTGTATTAAAATGTATGATACAATACACACGAATAATGAAAATCTATGAGAATAGTCTACAACAAGGATTCCATTAGAGTTTAACAATAGTTGTTTGTTGAAATTTTAATGTTGATAATTTTTGCAAGTGTTTACTATGGGCATATTCCGTAAACGAAAGCCGTATACAAACATTTTGAATAACACATATTACTAACGAGTTTCTGTAAACCCTTTAATGGTATTAATAGGTAAGTGTTTGGATATTTCATTATTAGGTTCTAATTGTAAAATACGATATTTATAAATAGTATTATGTGTTATAGTATTAAATAGAATACTGAATAGCCAATAGTAAAGAAAAAATATTAGATAAACAGCCAAGAAATATGTGTCATGAAAAAGCCAGACAGGTTTTATGTATATATATCGTATAGTTTTTGGCAGCAACCATGAAACCCAATGAAGATCAAAGGAGAATACTCAAAAAGCAGTATTCGTGTCAACTATTAAGAATATAAAATGAAACTAAACTAAGACAAAAATAGAAGTACATTTTAAAAGATCTCCCTTCACACAGCTAAGTCCAAACTCCTCAACCAGTCTATAGAGTTAGTCTGGCTTCACAAAGACCCGCTAACCCTAATGAGAAAGCACGCAGAGGGCAGTGATTCACTGCGTGGCTTATTGTTAGGGAATCGGCCCCGCTGTTACAGGGACTGTCCCCACCTGGCTCTCCAATAATCGCATCTACCCACGTCAGTTCTAAAACGATTCAGTTCCACCCATTCTTTCCTGGAAACATCCATACCTCCTAATGGAGAAGTTGGATTAGCAGGCACTAAGGTGAAATTATATCCTCTAAACTTAATCCAAAATTAAATCCAAGATGTTGTGGTGGAGATTGCTACAACTGGCAGGCAAGTAAAGGTGGGTGAGAAGATTTCGAAAGGGGGATGCGAATGGATGTATTAATTTAGTTGGATGAAAAATCTCAGAATTGACGAATTGAGTTGAAAACTGACTCATTTTGATATTGAAGTGATAACTAACTTTACGAAGGTTATGGATTTCCGTAAATGGAATCTCTTTTGGCGTATTCTTTAATTGGAAGGAGATAGAGAAAAGCTTCGTAATCGAAATGCAAATACTTCTATTTGTTTACCATTAGTTGTACTCGTACTTTCATTCATTAATTTATATTACTAATACAATTGATCTATCAACTAGATATAACTTAAATTTTCTGTTAAACTTTCAATTTATGGATTCACAATGGTATAGTAAATGTAAATAAATTCTTAATTTATGTAACATTTTTATGATTACAACCGTAATTGTTTCTGATAAAAACAATGATAAAATGTTGGTTTATTTATGCTAGAAACTTTCACTGAAAATCAACAAATCATGTCATCTTGAAACATTTCGAATCACAATTTTAGTACAATTTTCGTCAGATAATTAAGCCAAGTAAAATAGTTTCAGAATGAATTATGCAAATAATTGTAATGACCAGTTTAGACTTTTAACTGAAATGTAGCTACTATTTTTCATTACAAAAACATTAATTGCACATTTCGGCTCATGAATATTTAATGGAAAACTTATAATGTGATTATTACAATTATTGTTTATTAAAATAAATACCCAAACTTTTTCCCAAATGAATTTTATATTAATCAATCAAATACTGCACAAATTTCTAGTGATTCTCTCAGACATTTATAAATGTTCAGTTTTTTGTTCAATATTGGAAAGATCATTGAACTCATCGTGTTTTACGTGCACACTGTTGGCGTCCAAACAATGAAACTTGTTTTGAACTAGGATGGAAAATTTTTACAATTTGACCCCCAGATAATTGAAAGAGTTCGAAAAAATATGAGCTAGGCTGTAAACAAAGAAATCAGAATAGCAGTCAAGGCCTATTGTTGCATGATAACATTGTCTTCCGTGTAGTTTATCATCTTCCCACGACCGATGATAACCTAAGATATCCAGTAAAATTTCCGAAATATTGTAAATATCTAAATACCGCATTTAGGGTATATGACACTGATTTCTGATAATTATCACAAAAAAATGCAGCAATATAAAATTTTAACTTCATTTTTTGTATTTTTTTAATTAATACATGTTGTAAAACAATCTTTATACGTTGACTGCTTCGTGCTGAAAGTAAATGCTTCAATGTGCTATACTCGTATAAATGGAATAAAAAAATAATCAATATTGAGA